>AWOL01S0013423.1:22959-35507 GCA_000715115.1 Nicotiana otophora | reverse complement strand
TCGAAGTAATGTAGCCCGTGGGCTTAGTAGTCGAGTGAGTGATATTGAACTCGAAGTAATGTATCCCGTAGGCTTAATAGTCGAGTGAGTGATTTCAAACTCTAGGTAATGTAGCCCGTGGTCTTATTAGTCAAGTGATTTCGAACTCGAAGAAATGTAGCCTGTAGGCTTAATAGTCGAGTGAGTGAAGTAAGAGTAACCTGGAGTTTGGTAGCATACCTCAGCAACGATCAATTGAAGTAAGAGTTATGGTATAGTATGACCTACCTAAATGCATTAAAGTCATATGGATGGATAACCGGGTCTATGAAATAAGATATAGGAATATTCGTAAGTTCAATAAAGTACCGAGCGAAAAACTTCAGTATACCTATAGATGTCCAGAGGGACATCTTGTCAAGTTCTGTATATGTTTACAAAGTGAGGCCTAGAGATTGGCTAAAAACTGGAGGAAAAAAAATAGAGAGAGAAGAGTCGCATAAGCGCACTTACAAGGTCAGAGTCGTACAGGCTGCATGATAGAAGGTAGGGACAGTTATGACATTGGAAGGATTCCGACCACAAGTCGTGGTGTGAGAAAGAGGCCTAAAAGGGGGAATGCCCTGGCCTTTGGATTTATTCACAGAACAGTTGCCTAAATGGCAAGGAGAGTACTAAAGTATTCGGAAGACATAAGTTATGAAAATGATAAGTGCATCAATCAACATTCGAGGACGAATGTTCCAAAGGGGGGAATGATGTTACACCTCATATTTTTGTACGTGAAAGTACGCCATAAGTAAATTGATGAAAGCTCGGAAATGTTGTTACATTCTACATTTTTGTATGCTAAATTTAGTCGTAAGTTAATCGACGTAAGCTCGGGAATGAGAATATTTTGAGGTTACAAGTATTATGCTAGTTCAAACAAGCGATAAGTAAATTCGTGAAGATAAGAGGATAAGCAAATCGAAGAAAATGAGTTTCGTCGAAGTTTGATATTTTGAGATAAAATACGGTCCAAGTTATAATACCCGGTATTTATGGACTAGTGCCATACAAGGTACCACATGACTATGATAGTAAGGTGTATGGGGTATGTTAAAAGTGAGTAGTATTTTAAGTAATTTGGGATAATTCTCATTATGTGGGTAATTGGTTAATTATTGGTTAATAGGAGATTAACTAGTTGATTAAGAATTTGGTGGGTGATTAATTAAGGTTTTTATAAGCCTAATCCCCCCCTTAACGTGGCAGCCCAAGTAATGACTCTTAGTCATTAAAATAGGTGGCATATTAGGGGCCTTTAGGCCAAAGCTTAGTCATCCTAAATGGGGCCCACACTTAAAGGTTAAGGACAACCTTTCTAATTCACAAAATGAGAGGCTCACATCTACTAAGTTAAGAAAGAAAGCTTCAGCAAAGATGATAATTTGCTATAGCAACGTGATTGCTTCAAAATTCCTACGAGACGAATTAATACCTTAGCGACGTGAGAATTTGTGATTCTAAGGGAATACGGTAAAATCTGTCTCAAGAATATCAGACGGATTTTTCCCTACTCCGATCTTGCCGTCACTTGTTTTGTCGCGATTGTCGTATGTTAGAAGGATTATCAAGAGAACCGGCTCAGGTATTTTAAGGCTATCCCTTCTTTCTTTTTGGCATGATTCATACGATACAAACGAAATGAGTAAACGCACAATTTTCATAAATGAATCTATTCATAGAAATATTAGGGGTGTCTATATTCTTGATTTCCCACGTGGATTATTATTATTATATCTTCTGTCCATGGGTCTTAGAAAAATACATAGATGATAAAGTTTATCCGAAAGGCATATTGATTTTATGACATTCCGAGAAATCTTATTAACGTATTTCTTATGCATTTCATTCATTTATACATGTGTATTGACCCGTGACCAAATGACGTTATATACACATATATTATATGTATATGGGATATGGAAAAAGGTTATGGCGTTATATACGCACCACCACCTTATCAGCTGGTATACGTTGAGGATTTGCCTACAGTAGCCAAGATGATATGATGGGATGCCCTCAAAGGCTTGATGATGTTATGAACACATATACCTATGCATGGTATGACATTTATACGCATATGCATGACAATATAAATATGAAATGATTCACAGAGCAATTCAGACTTACATGTTGAGTCTTTTACTCCATGTTCCTCTCATGTCTATTATTTATTGATTTTCATTCCTATTGTACTGACGTCCCTTTGCCTGGGGACGCTGCGTTTCATGCCCGCAGGTCCCGATAGATAGGTTGAGAGTCCTCCAAGTAGGATATCAACTCAGCGGAAGATGTTGGTGCGCTCCATTTGCTCCGGAGTTGCTATTTGGTTAGTATGATTAAGATACGTATTGATTGGTATGGCGGAGCTCTGTCCCGACCTTTATGACAATTATGTATTCTTAGAGGCTTGTAGACATATGTCATGTACGTGAAAGACTGTATGGCCTTGTCGGCCTATGTTCAGTGTACAAGTGATCATTTTGGCCTTATAGGCCCATATGTCATATGTATAAGTTTGTAGTACATGTTGGGTCGTCCAATGTTGAGTGTTTCCTCATATTTTATTCTACTTATCTCATGACAGCCTCTCAGGCTCATTTATCTATGATAGTATGATACGAAGGATACGTTACGTTGGTACTCAGTTGAGTAAGGTATCGGGTGCCCGTCGCGGCCCATCGGTTTGCGTCGTGGCAGAACGGTGGTATTGCTATTGTGAATATCGGTACTATGAATGGTGTTATTGGTATTGTAAATATTGGTATTGTAAAAGGTGAAATTGTAAACAGTGATATATCGGTGCTAAAGATCTCCCAACAAAAAAATAATATTATCTGATTATTTTGATTGTCACTTCACAATGTTATCTTCATATTTTGCAAATTATTATGTTTTAACTTGGCATTTGAATATCATTGATTGTTGATTGTTGTTTCCGCGATTTTCCCTTTCTTACATTGGCATTCTATTTTGAAAGAGGACAGTTAGCTTTACATACTAATACTATTCCATATGTACTAACGTCTCTTTTGCCGGGGGCACTGCATCTTTAATGGATGCAGGTGATTCAGCAGCGGGCAACTTTGATCTTACTCCCTATTCAGCAGGTTTTGGTGATCCCTACTCTATTCCGGGCCCGATGTCACTTGATGTTACACTTTGTCTTGAGGTATAGCTGGGGCCTTGTTGCCGGCACTTCCATCCTATCCTTCTGTCATATTTAGAGGCTCCGTAGACAGGTTGTGGGTGGTGTATGATGTTGGGAATTGAACTAGAAATGTTGCTATTTGGTAAACATATTTTTAATTATATCTATAAACCTATACTTTGGAAATTATGAATGAAGTTGCTAATGGAATGAAATGGGAGTTGTTAAAAAACAATCAGTGTTAGATTAATGGAGTGCGTCTCCTCTTTATTCGTGGATGAGTTTGAGTAGAAGAAAATCTAATAGGCTTGCTCGGCCGGGTTCACTCTGTTGAGCGCCGATCGCGCTCTCCTAGTTTGGGGCATGACATTAACATATCTGAGCCGATTCTCTTGACAATCCTTCCAACACCCGACAATCGTGACAAAACACCTGACGGCAAGATCGGAGTATGGAAAAATCCGTATGATATTCTTGAGAAAGATCGTACTGTATTCCCTTAGAATCGCAAATTCTCACGTCGCTATAATATTAAGATGTCTCGTATGAATTTGCTGAAGAAGATCCATTATTTGAATATTAGATATAAGCACCTCTCTTTGAATTAGAGAGGTCTTTTATACTAGTGGGTGCAGGCCCCACTTAGGAGATGACTTGGCCACCAAAAATCCTCTAATTTTGCCACCTTGTTACATGAGTTAAGACTCATTATCTGGGCTTTGATCAAGACTTCTTGGGCTGCCACGTTATGAGACTTATCAAGCTTATCCAAGTATTTTTAATTACTTAGTTAATCTCCCACTAAAATCACTAATTACTCAATTATCCATATAATTAAGAATTATCTCAAATTACTTAAAATACTACTCTCTTAACACACTTTATGTACCTTACTATCATGGTCATGTAGTACCTTGTATAGCACTAGTCCATAAATATCCGGTATTATAGCTCGGACCATATTTTATCCCAAATTGACAACCTTCTACGAAACTCATTTTCTTTGATTCGTTTACCCTCTCACCTTCACGAATTTACTTATCCCTTGTTTGAAATAGCATAAATGCTTATAACCTAAACAATAATCTCATTCCCGAGCTTTTATCAATTTACTTATGGCGGACTTTCACGTACGGAAACATGGGATGTAATAGCTTCAGTACTTGCCTCCATTGTCAGAGCATGGTTGTTTTGAGTGTGGAGAGTTTGGTCATATGAAGAGGCATTGTCCCCGCCTTTCGGGAGGTCCAGTTCAGTAGAGGAGTCAGGCTGTGACTTCCACACTAGTTACTTCACCACCCGCTAAGCCAACTCGGGGTGTGGCTCAGGCAGCTAGAGGTCGCCCTAGAGGGGGAGGTCGATCAGGTGGTGGTCAGGCTCGACTCTATATTATTATTGCCCGGCCAGAGGCTGTTGCTTCAAACACAGTGATCACAGGTATTGTCTCAGTATGCCACAAGGATGCTTCTATATTATTTTACCCTGGTTCTACTTATTTGTATGTATTATCATATTTTGCTCGTTATTTGAATATGCCCCGTGAGTCCTTAGTTTTACCTGTTCATGTATATATGCCGGTGGGCGATACTACTATTGTGGACCGTGTGTATCGGTCGTGTGTGGTGACTATTGGGAGATTTGAGACTAGAATTGATCTCTTATTGCTTGGTATGGTTGATTTTGACGTGATATTGGGTATGCATTGTTTGTCTCCATGTCATGTTATTATGGATTGCCACGCTAAGACTGTAACGTTGGTGATGCCGGGATCGCCGCGGATCGAGTGGATCTCTAGATTATGTTCCCAGCAAGGTGATTTCTTATCTGAATGCCCAATGGATGGTTGGGAAGGGGTGTCTGTCATATTTGGCCTTTGTGAGGGATGTTGGAGCTGATACTCCTACTATTGATTATGTTCCGATAGTGCGAGACTTTCCTGATGTGTTTCATGCTGACCCCGCCGGGCATGCTACCCGATAGGGACATTGACTTTGGTATTGACTTGGTGCCAGGCACTCAGCCCATATCTATTCCTTCGTACCGTATGGCACCAGCATAGTTGAAGGAATTAAAAGAGCAGCTTCAGGAGATTTTTGATAAGGGTTTATTAGGCCTAATGTATCGCCTTGGGTGCACCGATTCTGTTTGTGAAGAAGAAGGATGGTACTATGCGGATGTGCATCGACTATAGGCAGTTGAACAAAGTTACAATCAAGAACAATTATCCTCTGCCGCACATTGATGATCCTTTTGACTAGCTTCAAGGAGCGAGGGTGTTCTCTAAGATTGACTTAAGGTTGGGTATCACCAGTTGAAGATTTGGGACTCGAATATTCTGAACACGGCATTCAGGACCCGCTATGGTCACTATGAGTTCCTTGTGATGTCTTTTGGGCTGACCAATGCCCTAGTAGCATTCATGCATCTGATAAACAATGTATTTCAGCCATATCTTCATTTGTTTGTCATAGTATTCTTTGATGATATCCTGGTGTACTCTCGTAGCTAGGAGGAGCATGCCCAGCATTTCAGGGTTGTACTACAGAGGTTGAGGGAAGAGAAGCTTTATGCCAAGTTCTCCAAGTGTGAGTTTTAGCTCAGTTCGATGGCGTTCTTGAGGCACGTGGTATCTAGTGAGGGGATTAAGGTAGATCCAAAGAAGATAGAGGTGGTTCAGAGTTGGCCCAGACCGTCTTCAACTACTGAGATTTGGAGTTTTCTCGGCTTGGCCGAATATTATCGTCGCTTCGTGGAGGGTTTCTCGTCCATTGCAGTGCCTTTAACCAAGTTGACCCAGAAGGGTGCTCCATTCAGGGGGTCGGATGAGTATGAGGAGAGATTTTAGAAGCTCAAGACTACCTCGACCACAGCTCCAGTCCTAGTTTTGCCTTCAATGTCATGCTCTTATACAATGTATTGTGACACTTCTCGAATTGGTATTGGGTGTGTTCTGATGAAGGAGGATAGAGTGATTCCATATGCTTCGCGCCAGTTGAAGACTCATGAGAAGAAATACCCTATTCACGATTTGGAGTTGGCAGCCATCATTCATGCATTGAAGATTTCAAGGCATTATCTCGACAGTGTGTCTTGTGAGGTATTTACGGATCATCAAAGTCTCCAACACTTGTTCAAACAAAAGGATGTAAATTTGAGGCAGCGGAGATGGTTGGAGCTGCTAAAGGAATATAATATTACCATTCTATATCATCCCGGGAAAGCCAATGTGGTGGCCGATGCCTTGAGTAGAAAGGGGGTGAGTATGGACAGCCTTGCATTTATTCCATTAGGTGAGAGACCGGTTGCATCAGATGTTTAGGCCTTGGCCAACCAGTTCGTGAGATTAGATATTTCGGAGCCCAGTCAGGTTCTAGCTTGTATGGTTTCTCGGTCTTACTTATATAATCGCATCAGAGAACGTCAGTATGATGATCCCTATTTGCTTGTCCTTAAGAACACAGTTCAGCACAGAGATGCCAAGGAGGTTGTTACTATTGGGGATGATGGGGTGTTGCGGATGCAGGATCGGATTTGTGTGCCCAATTTGGATGGGCTACGTGAATTGATTCTTGAGGAGGCCCATAGTTTGCGGTATTCCATTCATTTGGGTGCCGCAAAGATGTATCAGGACTTGAGTGTCACGCCCCAAAACTGAGAAACGCGACCAGCGCTCAACCGAATGAACCCGACCGAGCAAGCCTGTTAGATTTTCCTCATTAATTAGACAAAAAGGTGTTCATGTCTACAATACCAATAGTTTCATCATTTTTTTTAAAGTCTCAAATAAACAAAAATACAACCACAACATAACATATTTTGACTTTTCCAGCACTAATACACAACCCACACTATGTCTACCGAGCCTCTATAGATAAAGAAGAGTACAATGATAATGTCGGCAACAAGACCCCGGCTGTACCTCAAACATAATACACAAAGTACAAACGATACATGACCCCGGGATGAGGTGGCGCTCACCAAGTCAGCTGGGAAGAAGGTGTACTGCTATCACTGATTAATATCTCCTGCTGTGGAACCACCCTGCATCCATTTAAAGATGCAGCGCCCCGGCAAAAAAGACGTTAGTACCGTCGAATAGCACTAATATGTATTACTAAACACCCTCTCAATAGAACAAATAATACAAACAAGAATATCATAATATCAATGAAAGCCTTAATAAACATCAAACCTCAATTTAGGATCAAGACAGTGTTCAAATTAATTTTCATATCTCACATTGGGAGATTTTTAGTATCGATATTCCATTATTCACAATACTATTATTCACAATACCAATACCATCGTACTCTTAGTACGGAGTTCGATCACGACCTGATCGGCTAGGCTATCTCATTAGAGATATCAACTACAATTACTTTTAGTATCAGTACCACCGTCTTTAACACGGAGTCTGATCACGACCCGATCGGCTAGGCTATCCATTAAGGACATCGACCGCAATCACAATTTCAATTATAACTTCTAGCACAATCACCACCATGTGTGCGACATGGTGCCCGATCACGACCCGATCAGCTAGGCTGTCTTATTCAAGACATCAACCTTTTTGTATTAATCATCGCATTTCATATTACTTTCACATCTTTTCATTTCATTGGCACTAATGGCCATAATTATAAGGACATTCTTAGCACGTTGGCCGTATTTAGTATTTCATGCTCACCTTTTCACTTTCAAACATCAACATCATCAACAATAACAACAACAATTCAAATCAAGGCATGTAGTACACATAGAGATTCTTCACAAAATTTGGCATAATAGCCTTCGTTCGAATTTAACTTGAAGTCGAAGATTTCTAATGCACAGCCCATATTTTTAACACATCCTCAATTTATAACATAACATAAGTAAAGCATTTGGGTTACTTGTTGAACATACATCTTTCAACCCAATCTTACTCGGGATAGCCAATTTTATAATGAACCACTCGGGACGTACATGGTTCACATGAATATCGTGGGATCCAATTCTAAGAGAAGAGTTTAGCCAACATACCTTAATTGAGCTTCCTTAAACTCCAAAATATTCCGGAATTCTTAGAAACTTCAATCTATTGTAGAAATATAACAAATTGAATCAAAATTAAGAAGATGCGCATGGTTCTAGCTCATTTGAGCATTTATCAAACACTAGGTGTGCATTAAGGTTTTAAGATCCTTTTATGGAGGATTCCATCATCCTACAACTCAATCTTTACCATTTTTAGCTCAACAATCTTCCTACACACTTTGATAACACATGCATGTAAAATAAACAACTCTCACGCCCAAAAATTATCTTGCTAATTACCCATTTCTAGACAAATTAGAAATTGAGTGTTAGGGTGTAGAATCTTACCTTTAGGATGAAGACCTTGTGGGTTTTCCTTGTTAATCTTCCAAGATTTGAGCAAGAATTGAAGAATCAATTATTGAGGAACACCATCTCACTCTAGGGCTCTCTCTCTCTCTCTCTCTCTGTCTCTCTCTCTCTCTCTCTCTCTCTCTCTCTCTCTCTAAAATGTAATATTTTGGCTCACAAATGGCCCAAAGCATGTATTTAACGAAGTAGGGTCAGGTTTTAAAAACCCAAAAATGAATTAGCATGTATTTAAGCACGCAGTTTACATCCCAGTTTTGGAGAGCAGTGCAGCGAGAGTTAGACACACGGGTTGAGTTGAGTACATCATTCCACCCTCAGACGTACGGATAGTGTGATCACACTATTTAGATATTGGAGGATATGTTATGCGCTTACGTCATAGATTTCGGGGGTTCTTGGGATCAGTTTTTGCCGTTTGCAAAGTTTGCCTACAACAACAGCTACCAATCGAGCATTCAGATGGCTCCGTATGAGGCTTTGTATAGGATACGGTGTCGGTCTCTGGTGGGTTGTTTTGAGCCGGGTGAGGCTAGGCTATTGGGTACTAACTTGGTTCAGGACGCTTTGGACAAGATTAAGTTGATTCAGGATCAGCTTCGCACGTCACAGTCTAGACAAAAGAGTTACCCCAATCGGAAGGTTCGTGATGTCGCTTACTTGGTGGGGGAGAAGGTACTACTCAGAGTTTCACCCATGAAGGGTGTTATGAGGTTTGGGAAGAAGGGCAAGTTGAGCCCACGGTACATTGGCCCGTATGAGGTGCTTGAGAGAAGGATTGGAGAGGCGGCTTACAAGCTTGGCTTGCTACCTAATCTGTCAAGTTTTCATCTAGTGTTTTATGTTTCCATGCTTTGGAAGTATGTCGGTGATCCATCTTATGTTTTGGATTTCAGCACGGTTTAGTTGGATGGTGATTTGACTTATGATATGGAGCCGGTGGCCATTTTGGATCGGCAGGTTTGAAAGTTGAGGTCAAAGAACATAGCTTCAGTGAAGGTGCACCGGAGAGGTCAGCCAGTAGGGGAGGCTACTTGGGAGAAAGAGCGGGAGTTGCGGAGCAGATATCCATACCAATTTGAGACTCCAGGTATGATTCTAGATCCATTCGAGGACGAACATTTGTTTGGGGGGGGAGGATGTAACAACCCGGCCGGTCGCTTTGAGTGTTATAGCCCTGTTCCCCTATTTACTGCTTATTCTATGCTCAATTGTTATTATGTGACTTGTCGGGGTGGTTGGTTTGGTTCCAGGGATGTTTCAGAATGAATTGGGATAATTAGTTCTAAGGTTGGAAGCCTAAGTTGAAAGAGTTGACCGGATGTTAATTTATGTGGAAATGGCTCCGGAATGGAGTATTGACGGTTTTGATAGTTCCGTATGGAGATTTCGAACTTAGGAGTGTGTCGAGATAGTGATTTGGAGGTCCGTAGGTGATTTTGGCTTAAAATGGGAAAAGTTGAAAAATTAGAAGTTTGGAGAGTTGAGAAGTTTGACCGAGAGTTGACTTTGTGGTTATCGGGCTCCAAGCCCGCATATGCGAGCTAGGCACAGCAGATGCGGAGATGGGTAAGTGAGGTTGGCTTCGCAGAAGCGGATGGCTGGGCGCAGAAGTGCTTCCAAAGGTGCGAAGCTTGGAGAGCAGGTGCGGAGCTGTGAGGGCTTAAGTGAATTCCGCAGAAGCGGAGTTTTCGTCGCAAAAGCGATTCCGCAGGTGTGGAGTTTGGGGCCGCAGAAGCAAAAAGCCCAACAGTGTATAAGATTGAAGGGTTCCAAGATTTTATTCATTTTTGGACTTTGCAAGCTCGGATTAAGGCATTTTTTGAGAGGGGCTTTAGGTAAGCCACTTTTGATCATTTTTATTCAATAATATTGATGACCCATTGATTTTCCCACCTAGTTTATGTGTTTTTAAGGTGGAATTTCAGTAGTTTTGGGCTAGGGATTGGAGAGTGAAATTTGGGGATTTGAGTAAAGATTTGGTGTCGGAATTTGATAAATTTGGTATGGTTGGACTAATGATTGAAAGGGTGTTCGGATTTTGTAACTTTTATTGGATTCCGAGACGTGGGCCTGGGGTTGAATTTTTGATTGACTTTTGATTAAGAACTTAGCTTTTTCATATGGAATTGATTCCATATCTTGTGTTTATCGTATTTAGTTGTTTGTGTCTAGATTCAAGGTGTTCGGAGGCCGATTCGCGAGGCATGGGCTTAATTGGAGTAGAGATTTGCACGGTTTGAGGTAAATAAAATTTCTAAACTTGGTGTGAGGGTATGAATCCCTGAAATTACGTGTTATGTGATTGGTATTGAGGTGATGCGCATGCTAGGTGACGGGCGTGTGGGCGTGCACCATAGAAATTGTTATTCAATCAAGTCTGTGGAACTGTGTAGTCATCTTATCTGAATATTATTACTGTACTCTATGTGTTAGAGCACTTGAGCTGTGATTTGTGTTAGAAATCATGTTTAGGCTATGTGCTGGTACTATTGGGACCCACAGGGGTCGTTCTTTGCTATTGAGTTATTTGCTTAATTTGTAGTTATGTGTACTCAATCGCATTCATCATTGCACATCATATCTCAGTCTCTATTATCATTTATTGTAACATCATGTATCATTGATTTGGGTTGTTCGGCATGAGTGTTGTGAGCCCGAGAAACTGGAGAGATTAATGACTGACTGAGGCCGAGGGATTGTTTGTGAGTGATATTGATCGGATCGGGCTGCACGTCGCAACAAGTACTATTGACTCATGATGGGATCGGGCTGCATGCCACAACAGGTATTATTGATTCATGACGGGATCAGGTTGCGCACCATAGCAGGTTTTATTTGTGCTTGGGCAGGATCCACTCCTCCGAAGTCTAATATACCACTAGTGAGCGCAGGTTTTATTGATTCACGATGGGATCAGGCTGCACGTCGCATCGGGTACCGTACAGTGCTGAGTGACTGANAGGTTTTATTGATTCACGATGGGATCAGGCTGCACGTCGCATCGGGTACCGTACAGTGCTGAGTAGTCNTGCCACAACAGGTATTATTGATTCATGACGGGATCAGGTTGCGCACCATAGCAGGTTTTATTTGTGCTTGGGCAGGATCCACTCCTCCGAAGTCTAATATACCACTAGTGAGCGCAGGTTTTATTGATTCACGATGGGATCAGGCTGCACGTCGCATCGGGTACCGTACAGTGCTGAGTGACTGAGTGTGATGAGGGATAATTGAGACAGTCAAGTTGAGTGCTCTGAGAGTGTGAGCACATGAAGTTTTCATTGTGTTACATCACATATGATATTCATATTGGCATATAGATATAGAGATATCTTTGTCACGACCCAAACCGATGGGCCGCGACGGTCTCCCGGTGCCTTACTCAACCGAGTACCAATGTTACATATCATTCTTATCGTACTATCAATGGAAAATGGGCCAAATAGGCCGTCATGGCTAACCAGAATAAACATAAGGGAATACTCAATATAAGATGACCCAATCTGATAAAAAACCTTATACATATGACATAGGGCCTATAAGACCAAAGTTACACTGAACATAGGCCGATAAGGCTGTACAATCTTTCACGTACACGATATATGTCTACAAGGCTCTAAAGATACATAAATTTCATAAAGGTCGGGACAAAGCCCCGCCATACCAATCAACACATGTCCTAATCATACTGGCCAATAGCAACTCCGGAGCAAATGGAACACACCAACATCTTTCGTTGAGCTGATAGCCTACTTGGAGGACTCTCGACCTGTCTATCGGGACCTGCGGGCATAAAACGCAGCATCCCCAGGCAAAAGGGACGTCAATACAAATAATGTCATAAAATAAAATTATCAACTTACGTATTTTCTTAGACCCATGAACAGATGATAGAATAATAAGATACATGGGGAATCAAGAATATAGACACCCCTAGTATTTCTATGAATAGAGTCATTTATGAAAGTTGCGTATTTTGCTC
>AWOL01S0013423.1:3308-14539 GCA_000715115.1 Nicotiana otophora | reverse complement strand
CCCCCCCGAATCCCGCTAGTTTCACCCTTTTGCTCTCCAAATCTGAGAGATTAGACAAGGCTCATGAGGTCGAAACACCATTCCTTTGATCTTTCAAATCAACTTGCAGATTCATCTCCTTTGTCACTGGGAGATGAAGCTAGTAAGCCTAGTTTCCATTCTCGTCGTTAGAATTCAAAAACCTCAATTCGAAACCCTAGAGCTAACTGATGAACTTTCATTTCATCTGGTTTCTCCACTCACTCTGCCAAATTGGAGCATGTATGTGCACGTTTCAGAGATTCATTATGAATATTCTGTACCCAAAGATTTGCGTTCCGGCGATAATAGAATGGACGATAGAAGAATAACCTTTAAAGGTCATTCAGGAAGACGCTTCCGTAAAGCAAGCAATGTGAGCAAAATGAAGCTTAAGGGACTATGTGTTCCAGTTGTACTAAGTGTCACCATCGCGAGTAAGGAATTATGTTATCCTTGGTACAGAAGGATTAACGCAAGGCGAGTAAGGGTCATCGATGATGTGAAAGGACGCCAAAGATGAAGAGGTAAAACATCTATAGGTAGATCGTTGTAGCTCCAACTCTTAGTACTCCCATAAAGGGGAGAATATAGAGTGATGTGGCATAAAGTCAGAATTAAGTGGTTTTAGTAACTACGGAATGGTAAAGGGAGAATGAAATAAAAATAAGAAAGGGATGAGATTGCACTCATTCAAATCCTATAGACATGCAACGATTACAGGACATTATGCAAACACAACGTCAAGGGTAGGAAGTAAGGATTCTTGCCCGAGATGTTATTAATAGATAAGGAGCCAGTGCAAGACATAAGTTAAGACAAAGGAAATAACCCAAGAAAGATTACGTGGAATATTGATATGAGAATGGGCCTACGAATAGTTAGTAGTTGATTCAGGAAGAGCCTAGTTATGGCTAGACAAGAGGATACAGACAAATCAATAGATCGTGCAAGATAAACATAGCGAACCCCAACATGGGGAATTCAGTCTCGCAGGTATGACATTGTGATCCTTGAGAAATATTCAGATAGAAGTTGGGATAGTAAAGGTATCGTATGAGTGCTACGAAAATAAAAGAGAGTGCTACAGGAATAAAAGAGAGTGCCACTGGGAAGACAGTCAAAATATCAGTTCAGAAGCAACCCTACAAGCACAAGGGCATGAAGGTAAGTAACTACGAATAATTATAGGCGAGGAAGGACATCAAAAATTCCGTCGAGTATTCGATGTAATAAGCTCGTAGCTTTACAAGAGTCACAAGGTCCTCCCTAAGTACTATAACAAAAGACTAGCTGAGGAAATAAGGAAGAAGGCTTCAACCTAAGCTCAATGACCTAAAGAGGAAATGGTCATGTAAAAACAGTCTCACAACAATATTGTATGCACTCCATAAGAAGGTGGCACCTACCGTGGCTAGTGGACGGGAAGTAAGATCAAAAGTAATATTCGAGATCATATGAGATGTACGAAAACTCCGGCATGTGTGGGCACTAAGTTAAGCTAAGTATGCACGCAACAAGGGGCAGAAAACTAGGAAAAGTAATTGCTTACATTCAAAGAAAGCTGAGAAGGAACGAAAAGAATTATTTAATTAATGACCCAGGGTACGGTATGAGAACATTTAAGAGTTCGGAGTTTTATAAATGCAGCATATAACAGACAATCAAACAGACGTAGAAGACTCTAGTATAAGTTAAAAGAAACAATTGAGACCAGGGCATAGACAAAGGATTGAATTGTTAGAAGATTGAATCATGAATATTCCATAGCATCCATGAAAGGCTAAAGTAATAATTAATATAATGAGCCGCAGATCGGAAGATAGCTTAAGCCTACATAAAGGCCGATCAGAAGGAAGAGGAAACTAAAATGTTACATCAACTAAGTAAATAAAGAGTCTGATTATTGGACCCAAAAAGTTATAGACATCATGATTAAGAACAGTGCAGAATCACTCTTAACATCAGAGGTATAAGAGATATAACACAGTAGCCATATTCTATAATGGCTCTACGATAAAGCCAGTTAGAAGAGTACTAGCCTTATAAGAAGTCAGTATGAAGCTCACACCGGATTGTGCATGCACCAAAGGTGCAAGTGTTATAATAAAAGCTTCAAGTTGTGGATGTGAATTGTACCTATGTGAAAGGGAGATCATGAAAGAGATAGAAGATATGATGCGAGATTTTAAGGCAAAGGTGAACAACGTACGAGATACTCAAATGCAGAAGGTTGCGAATAATCCATACTATAGATAGAAGGCTAGAAGCGCTGGGATTCAGTATCTAGGAATGATAGCAGCGGCATCAGTGGCATATCTTCCAACCTATGTTTTTTTTTTAAATATCGAGAGGTCTAGCTACAAGAGTAAAGAAGAGTTTGAGACGATGTTATGTCTCGCTTGATGTTCCAAAATAACATAAGAAAATCTATGGTGCAAGCAAGTTGAAGAAAGGTGGTGAAATATATAAATAGATATGTGTAGGTCGCAAGCTAAAGTATGGTAAAGCGACAAGGTTTTAAGAGGACAAGAGTAGGGATAAGAAAGGGCGAGTGAGAAGGTGACGAGGATGGATAAGTCCTCAGGATTAAGCCCAGGAAAACAAGAAAAACTGAGGGTTTCTCTAAGTTATACAAAGCTCAGTATAGCCTGAATGAACTCAAAGGAATCTAATACTAATTGCATTTAGAAGATATGGAATGTTTCCCTGATAGTACAATAAGGGTGTAATTGTGATAGATAAAGGATGACGTTTGGGCCTTCGTTTGAGTAATGATTTGAAGAGGATTTCATGAATTGCACGGGATTAAAATACCCACATAAGTGAATCACATTGGGATGCTACAAAATACGGTTATTGAAGTAGAGTATCGCCGCTAAGTGGATCAGGAAAATTACTTCAAATATTCCTCGATGCAACGTAAGCCCTAGTGGAAAGGTATTACGTAAGAAGTTTCAAGTCATAAGTGGTATACTGTATGTAGATCAATATTGAGCTGAATCAACAATAGATAGACAAAAGTCACAAAGTATATTTCTTATGCATTTCATGCATTTATACATGTACATTGACCCATGACCAGATGGCGTTATATATGTATATGAGATATGGGAAAAGGTTATGGCGTTATATACGCACCACCAGCTGATCAGTTGGTATACGTTGATGATTTGCCCACAGTAGCCGAAATGATATGATGGGATGCCCTCAGAGGCTTGATGATGTTATGAACGCATATACCTATGCATGGTATAACATTTATACGCATATGCATGATATTATAAAAATGAAATGATTCACAGAGCTATGCAGACGTACATGTCGAGTCTTTTACTCCATGTTTCTCTTATGTCTATTATTTACTGATTTTCATTCCTTACATACTCGGTAAATCATTTGTACTAACGTCCCTTTTGCCTGGGGACGCTGCGTTTCATGCCCGCAGGCCTCGATAGACAGGTCGAGAGTCCTCCAAGTAGGCGATCAGCTCAGCGGAAGATGTTGGTTCACTCCATTTGCTCCGGAGTTGCTTGTTTGGTCAGTATGATTTAGATGCATATTGTTTGGTATGGAGAGGCTCTGTCCCGACCTTTATGACAATTATGTATTCTTAGAGGCTTGGAGACAGATGTCATGTATACGATAGATTGTATGGCCTTGTCGGCCTATGTTCAGTGTACAAGTGATCGTTTTGGTCTTATAGGCCAATATGTCATATGTATAGGTTTATTCCCTCAGGCTTTACTCTGGTTCATTTACCTATGATAAAATGATATGATAGATGCGTTACGTTGGTACTCGGTTGAGTCAGGACACCGGGTGCCCGTCGCGGCCCATCGGTTTGGGTCATGACAAAAGTGGTATCAGAGCAGTTCTGTCCTAGGGAGTCTACAAGCCGTGTCTAGTAGAGTCTTGTTTATAGGTGTGTTGTGCACCACACTTATAAACAGGCGACTACAGGGCATTTAGGATTGTCACTCTTTCTTCTTACTCTAGATCGTGGTAGAGCTCAGTTTTAAGAACTCAATTTCCTAAACTCTATCTTATTCATAATACGACGATGCTTACATCCAGAAAGACAGTTGGTAAGAGATTGAATGTGGCTATGGAAGAGTTGATCAGAGGAACTCGATTTTTTTTATGATGCTTATGATGAGTAAATGTAAGGTCTTCAACAGAACATGTGGGTACTAAGACGTGTAAGCTTCTTGATAAGGAGCCTTAATGTAAGAATATCTATCCATTCATATGGTGAAAAGCAATGAGAGATTCATAAGATAGATACAAGTTTCAACAGGTAAAAGAAGCAAGGTGAAGAAGGGTACGAGGCGCCCAGTTAATGAAGAATATCAATATTTACAATTCAGGCAGAGGAATATAAGCCTTTTGAGTTACCTTCAACAATAATAGAGGTATGTACAATTGGCCACACCCATCTCATTTATGCCTTATGGGGGCTAACAAAAGTAGTATAAGAGAAGGACGGATATCAGGATCCGGCCGGGTAAGAGTAACCCAAAATGGTGAATGGATTGTTTGTGTTAGTTGACATTTCCAAAGGATATTGCAAATGTGCTAATAGATCTCCTTGTGAGATACCCAGATGGTACACTCTAGAATAGTACAGCTAGATATGAGTACTACAAAGATAGGCACTGGAAGCCTTGAAGGGATAAATATTACTTTATTATAGCTCCTGTCCCTAGTAGAGTGAGAACGTTAAGCAACCCGAAGAGCCACTGGATGGAGCAAAGGGGAGCTAAAAGAAAAAGAATGTCTTGTTCGAGTTTTCAGAATAAAGTGATAGATATAAATGTTAGCAGGAAATAAGAAGAGAGTTAATGAAGCATTATGAATAAGCTGTGATACATGGATGACAACGGTAGATCAAAAAGATGACAGTATTACAGAATCTATAGTCAAGTGAAGGAAAGGATGGGAGGTGACAGGCCTTGAGACAATAAAAGAGTATAGGACATAAAGTCATATCCTCATTTCGAGAAATAAGTTCGTGACTCCAACGCGACTACCAAAAGGAAAAGTTAGACCCCAGAGTAATAAGAAATCAGCATAGACTGATGAACAAGATAAGCTAAACATGAATTAGGGACTAGGTGATTTGATAATAGTCGGCATTATGAGAATTTCAAATTTGCGTTCAGGCGATAATAGAATGGACGACAGAAGAATAACCTTTAAAGGTCATTCAGGAAGACGCTTCCGTAAAGCAAGCAATGTGAGCAAAATTAAGCTTAAGGGACTATGTGTTCCAGTTGCACTAAGTGTCACCATCGCGATTAAGGAATTCTGTTATCCTTGGTACAGAAGGATTACCGCAAGGCGAGTAAGGGTCATTGATAATGTGAAAGGACGCCAAAGATGAAGAGGTAAAACATCTATATGTAGGTCGTTGTAGCTCCAACTCTTAGTACTCCCATAAAGGGGAGAATATAGAGTGATGTGGCATAAAGTCAGAATTAAGTGGTTTTCGTAACTACGGAATGGTAAAGAGAGAATGCGATAAAAATGAGAAAGGGATGGGATTGCACTCATTCAAATCCTATAAACATGCAACGATTACAAGACATTATACAAACACAATGTCAAGGAGAGAAAGTAAGGATTCCTGCCCGAGATGTTATTAATAGATAAGGAGCCAGTGCGAGACGTAAGTTAAGACAAAGGAAATAACCCAAGAAAGATTACGCGGAATATTGATATGAGAATGGGCCTATGAATAGTTAGTAGGTTATTCAGGAAGAGCCTAGTTATGGCTAGACAAGAGGATACAGACAAATCAACAGATCGTGTAAGATAAACATAGCGAACCCCAACATGGGGAATTCAGTCTTGCAGGTATGACATTGTGATCCTTGAGAAATATTCAGATAGAAGTTGGGATAGTAAAGGTACCGTATGAGTGCTACAGAAATAAAAGAGAGTGCCGCTGGGAAGACAGTCAAAATATCAGTTCAGAAGCAACCCTATAAGCACAAGGGCGTGAAGGTAAAAGTAACTACGGATAATTAAAGGCGAGGAAGGACATCAAAAATTCCGTCGAGTATTCGATGTAATAAGCTCGTAGCTTTACAAGAGTCAGAAGTTCCTCCCTAAGTACTACAACAAAAGACTAGCTGAGGAAATAAGGAAGAAGGCTTCAACCTAAGCTCAGTGACCTAAAGAGGAAATGGTCATGTAAAACCAGTCTCACAACAACATTGTATGCACTCCATAAGAAAGTGGCACCTATCGTGGCTAGTGAACGGGAAGTAAGATCAAAAGTAATATTCGAGATCATATGAGATGTACGAAAACTCCGGCATGTGTGGGCACTAAGTTAAGCTAAGTATGCACGCAACAAGGGGCAGAAAAACTAGGAAACGTAATTGCTTACATTTAAAGAAAGCTGAGAAGGAACGAAAAGAATTATTTAATTAATGACCCAGGGTACGGTATGAACGCATTTAAGAGTTCGGAGTTTTATAAATGCAGCATATATATTGACAATCAAACAGACGTAGAAGACTCTAGTATAAGTTAAAAGAAATAATTGAGACCAGGGCATAGACAAAGGATTGAATTGTTAGAAGATTGAATCATGAATATTCCATAGCGTCCATGAAAGGCTAAAGTAATAATTAATATAATGAGCCGCAGATCGGAAGATAGCTTAAGCCTACATAAAGGCCGATCAGAAGGAAGAGGAAACTAAAATGTTACATCAACTAAGTAAATAAAGAGTCTGATTATTGGACCCAGAAAGTTATAGACATCATGATTAAGAACAGTGCAGAATCACTCTTAAAATCAGAGGTACAAGAGATATAACACATTAGCCATATTCTATAACGGCTCTACGATAAAGCCAGTTAGAAGAGTACCAGCCTTATAAGAAGTCAGTATGAAGCTCCCACCGGATTGTGCATGCACCAAAGGTGCAAGTGTTATAATAAAAGCTTCAAGTTGTGAATGTGAATTGTACCTATGTGGAAGGGAGATCATGAAAGAGATAGAAGATATGATGTGAGATTTTAAGGCAAAGGTGAACAACGTACGAGATACTCAAATGCAGAAAGTTGCGAATAATCCATACTACAGATAGAAGGCTAGAAGCGCTGGGATTCAGTATCCAGGAATGATAGCAGTGGCGTCAGTGGCATATCTTCCAACCTATGTTTTTTTTAAATATCGAGAGGTCTAGCTAAAAGAGTAAAGAAGACTTTGAGACGATGTGATGTCTCGCTTGATGTTCCAAAATAACATAAGAAAATCTATGGTGCAAGCAAGTTGAAGGAATGTGGTGAAATATATAAATAGATATATGTATGTCGCAAGCTAAGGTATGGTAAAACGACAAGGTTTTAAAAAGACAAGAGTAAGGATAAGAAAGGGTGAGTTAGAAGGTGACGAGAATGGATAAGTCCTCAGGATTAAGCCTAGGAAAACAAGAAAAACTGAGGGTTTCTCTAAGTTATACAAAGCTCAGTATAGCCTGAATGAACTCAAAGGAGTTTAAGACTAATGGCATTTAGAAGAGATGGAATGCTGCCGTGATAGTACAATGAGGGTGTAGTTGTGATAGATAAAGGATGACGTTTGGGCCTTCGTTTGAGTAATGATTTGAAGAGGATTTCACGAATTGCATGGGATTAAAATACCCACATAAGTGAATCACATTAGGATGCTACAAAATACGGTTATTGAAGTAGAGTATCGCAGCTAAGTGGATCAGGAAAATTACTTCAAATATTCCTCGATGCAACGTAAGCCCTAGTGGCAAGGTATTACGTAAGAAGTTTCAAGTCATCAGTGGTATACTGTATGTAGATCAATATTGAGTTGAATCGACAATAGATGGACAAAAGTCACAAAGTATGAGATGAGATTAGGTCGTCATTCTTAAGATGAACAGTAATGAGGAAGCATTAAAGGACTAAGATTTATACATATGGGATAAGCAAAGAAAGTAACCTGGAGATTGGTAGCAGACCTCAGTAACGATAAATCGAATTAAGAGTTATGGTATAGTATGGCCTACTTAGATGTAGTAAGACTAATGACGCCCAAAGGAACGGCTTGTCATAATTTTGTATATGTTCATAAAGTGAGGCCTACAGATTGGCTAAAGGCTGGAGGAAAGAGGAGAGAAAAGTCGAATAGGCACACATACAAGGTCAGAGTCGTACGAGTTACATGATAGAAGGTAGTAATAGTTACGAGATTCAAAGAATTCCGACCACAAGTCATGGTATGAGAAAGAGGCCAAAAAGGGGGAATGTTCGGGCCTTTGCATTTATTCACAGAACAGTTGCCTAGATGGCAAGAAGAGTACTAAAGTATTCGCAAGGACTATAGGTTATGATAATGATAAGTGGATCAGTCAGCATTCGAGGACGAATGTTACAAAAGGGGGAATGATGTTATACCCCATGTTTTCGTATGTGAAAGTACGCCATAAGTAAATTGATAAAAGCTCGGAAATGAGATGTTACATCCCGCATTTTCGTACGTTAAAGTTTCGTCGTAAGTTAATCGACGTAAAATTCGGGAATGAGGTTATTTTGAAATTATAAGCATTATGCTATTTCAAACACGTGATGAGTAAATTCGTGAAGGAGAAAGGGTAAGCAAATCGAAGAAAATGAATTCGTTACAATTTGACATTTTGGGATAAAATACGGCCCGAGCTAATATACCCGGTATTTATGGACTAGTGACATACAAGGTACCACATGGCCATGATATTAAGGAATATAAAGTGTATTAAAAGTGAGTAGTATTTTATGTAATTTGAAATTATTCCTAATTATGTGAATAATTGGGTAATTATTGGATTAGTGGGGAATTAATAGTTGATTAAGGATTTGTGGATAATTAATAGGTGGGGACAAAGCCCCCACGTGGCAGCAAGTGAAGAAAGTTGTTATGACTCTTAACTTTAAGTAACTAAATTGGGAAGACACATGGTCAATACTCTTAGCCATCAAATGCGTAGAAGGAAAGTTCATATTAGTCATCCTTATAATTAGCTTCAATTGGTATCAAAAACTCATTTTGGAGGGGAGTTGAAAATTCAACGAGACTCCATATTATATTAGCATCGGGAGTTCCTGGTTAAGCAAAATTTCATACGAAATTATACTGTGTAATAGCAACGGGATTTTGCGATTCTAAGGGAGTATGGTGCAATCCTTCTCAAGAATATCATACGGATTTTTCCCTACTTGATCCGTTGTTGCGTGTTGTCGTAATTAACGGTGTTAAAGGGACTGTCAAGAGAATCGGTTCAGGTATGTTAAGGCTATCCCTTCTTTCTTTTTGGCATGATCAAAATGATATAAATGAAACGAGCAAAATACTCAATTTTCATAAATGACTCTATTCATACAAGTACTAGGGGTGTCTATATTCTTGATTCCCCATGTAAATTATTATTATATCTTCTGTTCATGGGTCTCAGAAAAATACGTATTTGATAAAGTTTATCCAAAAGGCATATTGATTTTATGATATTCCGAGAAATCTTAGTAACGTATTTCTTATGCATTTCATGCATTTGTATATGTACATTGACCCATAACCAGATGGCGTTATATACGCGTATATTATGTATATGAGATATGGGAAAAGGTTATGACGTTATATACGCATCATCACCTAATCAGCCGGTATACGTTGATGATTTGCCTACAGTAGCCGAAATGATATGATGGGATGCCCTCGGAGGCTTGATGATGTTATGAACGCATATACATATGTATGGTATGACATTTATACGCATATGCATGATATTATAAAAATGAAATAATTCACAGAGCTATGTAGACGTACATGTCGAGTCTTTTACTTCATGTTTCTCTCATGTCTATTATTTACTGATTTTTATTCCTTACATACTCGGTACATTATTTGTACTGACGTCCCTTTTGCCTGGAGATGCTGTGTTTCATGCCCGCATGTCTCGATAGACAGGTCAAGAGTCCTCCAAGTAGGCGATCAGCTCAGCGGAAGATGTTGGTGCACTCCATTTGCTCCGGAGTTGCTTGTTTGGTCAGTATGACTTAGATGCGTATTGTTTGGTATGGCAGGGCTCTGTCCCAACCTTTATGACAATTATGTATTCTTAGAGGCTTGTAGACAGATGTCATGTATATGAAAGATTGTATGGCCTTGTCGGCCTATGTTCAGTGTACGAGTGATCGTTTTGGTCTTATAGGCCAGTATGTCATATGTATAAGTTTATTTCCTCATGCTTTACTCCGGTTCATTTACCTATGATAAAATGATACGAAAGATATATTACGTTGGTACTCGATTGAGTAAGGGCACTGGGTGCCCGTCACGGCCCATCGGTTTGGGTGGTGACAAAAATTCTTTTTCAAAATAGAATGCCCATATAAGAAAAGGCAACACATAGAAACGACAAGTCACAATCAATAATATCCAAACGTCCAGTTAAAACATAATAATTTTCAAAATACGAACTTCTTATATAATTTTGGTTGGGAGATCATTAGCATCGATATACCACCGGCTTTATTAGCACTGAGTCCGATCACACCCGATCAGCTAGGCCATCTCCCCACGGACAATGTGATTTGACAGGTGATGCGAAAGAAAGTTGTTACCAAGAGTAGTACCACCATGTGCGCAACATGGCGTCTGATCTCCACCCGATCAGCTAGGCCGCCTTCCCACATATGCCGTGTGGGTTGACTTTTCCACACAAAGGTTCCAGTTTCATCCCAATTAAGGGGAATAATATCACAATTTCCAAAGGTTCCAATTTCATCCCAAATAAAGGGTATAATCCCAATCCACCCCTACACCAACACGTGTATTTTCAGGTGTGGGCCTTATGACCCACCCTTCCTTAATATTGCTAATGATGCGCCCAAAAATAGTTTTAATTTGATTTGCAAACAGAAATATCATAAATACAATTGTACTCACCTCAACATCTTTCACATTGTATGAATTCTCATTAGTATTTCCAGTCATTAACAACGACAATATTTCCTTGGCTCATTAGGCCATTTACAAGATTCTTTATTCCTGGCACGATGGCCGTATTTCATATTCCACACTTTCACCTCTTTCAATTTCAAAGATCATCATCAAGTATCAACATATAGGATATTTCAGAAATCATATACTTCAAATCCATTTGAAATGGAAACTTCAAACACAAATGGTTTCTTCCCAAAGAA
>AWOL01S0013422.1:55549-81587 GCA_000715115.1 Nicotiana otophora | reverse complement strand
GTTTAAGACCAATAGGATTAACTTCTTATCATCTCAAAGATAATATATTCTTGAATTTACGTCGACTAACTTATGGCATGATCTAAGGTACGCGAATTTGGGTTGTAACACAACAATACAAAGCCACACAGGGCCACAATTATCAATAACACCAATGACCGCTCACGACCAATAACTAACGTAAGAATCAAGTACCATATACGTACCTAAAGGTTGTGATGTCTTAGTCGGATCCTCCTCCGGAAGTGGAAACAAGTGAGGATACCTAGTCTTAATTTCTTCTTCAGCTTCCCAAGTCATATCCTCCACATTATTGTTAATCCAAAGTACTTTAACCGAAGCTACATCCTTAGTTCTTAATCTCTGAACTTGTTTATCTAGTATAACAATGAGAGTTTTCTCATATGTTAGCTGCTTTGTAACATGAACATCATCAACTGGAATGACTTTAGAGGGATCTCCAATACACCTACGGAGCATAGACACATTAAATACTGGATGTACAGACTCCAATTTGGAAGGCAAGTCTAACTCATATGCTACTTGGCCTACTCCGCGTATAATCTTATAAGGTCCAATGTACCGAGGGCTAAGCTTTATTTTCTTACCGAATCTCATAATGTCTTTCATCGGTGATACCTTTAGGAATACCCAGTCATCTACCTGAAACTCCAAGTCTCGTCGTCGATTATCTTCATAGGACTTCTGACGACTCTATGTTGCTAATAATCTTTCCCTTTAAGCTTAATCTTCTCAACTGCCTATTATACCAACCTTGGTCCTACTAACTTAGTTTCCCCAATCTCGAACCATCCTATAGGTGACCTACACTTCTGTTTGTAAAGAGCTTCGTATGGAGCCATCTGAATGTTGGAATGATAACTATTATTATATGCAAAATCAATAAGTGGAAGATGATCATCCCAGCTACCCCTGAAGTCCATCACACAAAGCCCTAGCATATCCTCCAGTGTCTGAATAGTACGTTCAGCTTGACCGTCTATCTGAGGATAAATGTTGTACTAAAACTTATCTGAGTCCCCAATCCTTTTCGGAAGGACTTCCAGAAATTAACTGTAAACTAAGCACCTCTTTATGAGATAATATATATAGGGACACCATGAAGTTGTACTATCTCCCTAATATAAAGCCTTGCATAATCCTCTGCTGAGTGAGTAGTCCTGACAGATAGAAATGGGCTACTTTTGTAAGTCTATCGACAATCCCATATAGCATCGAACTTACGTTGGGTACGAGGTAAGCCTATGATGAAATGTATATTAATCACTTCCCATTTCCAAGTCAGAATCTCTATAGTCTATAATAATCCACTGGGTTTCTAATGCTCAATCTTAACCTGTTGACAATTTGGGCACTAAGCAACAAACTCTGCTATATCCTTCTTCATTTCGTCCCACCAGTATATTCCCTTGATATCATGATACGTCGTCGTCTCTACTGGATAAATAGAATAACGAGAATAGTGAGCTTCTCCGATAACCTGCTGGCACAACCCTGCCACATTAGAACATATAATCGACCTCGATATCTGATGACTCTATCTCCTGTAATTTCAAATGGTGTATTCTCCTTTTGAGGGGGTATATCTCTGTAATGAGCTAGCACGGGATCCGCATACTAGCGTTCTCCACTTCAGTTACTAAAGAGAATGTAGTCGTGTCCTGAATAGTAACTCTGGTATCACCTGAATGCAGTAATCGAACTCCAAGACTAGCTAGCTGATGAATCTCATAGGCTATCCCACACTTCTTTGGCTGTAAATATGACATACTACCTATAGATCTATGACTGAGGGCGTCGGCTACTACATTCGCCTTCCCCGGATGGTATAAAATATTAACGACATAGTCTTTCAGTAGCTCCAACCATCTCCTTTGGCGTAAATTCAATTTCTTTTGATTGAAGATATATTTAAGGCTCTTATGATCTGTCTAGATATCAACATGAATGTCATACAAATAGTGCGTCCACATCTTTAGTGCACGAATCACTGCTAACTCTAAATCGTGGATCGGATAATTCTTCTCGTGCTTTCTTAGTTGTCTTTAAACATAAGCAATTACTTTTTATGGTCATTCTGCCACTTGTTGCATGAATACATGGCTTATCTCATTGCCCACAAATACTCAAATTTTCTGTAACTCATATGATCTCGAATATCATCTTTTGATTTTCTTTTTCTTCCCGTTCATTAGCCACGATAGGTGCCACTTTCTTATGGAATGCATACAATGTTGTTGTGAGACTATTGTTACAAGACCATTTATTCCTTATGTCAATATGCTTAAGTTGAAGCCTTCTTCCTTATTCCCTCATCTAGTCTTTCTTTGTAGTACTTAAGAGAGACCCTTTGACTTCTTATTCGTCTATAATTATCCTTAATTACTTACCTTCGCGCCCTTGTGCTCGTAAGGTTGATTCTGAACTGAAAGTTTTTGACTGTCTTCTCAGTGGCACCATTTTTTTTATTCTGTAACATTTATGCGGTACTATTAACAACCCCAACTCATATCTGAATATTTATCAAGTATTACGATGTCATCATATTTGCGAGACCGAATTCCCTATGTTGGGTTTCGCTATGTTTATCTTGCACAACCTGCTGATTTGTTGGTACCTTCTTATTTAGCCATGGCTAGGCTCTTCCTGAATCAACTACTAACTACACATTAGTCCATTCTCATATCTATATTCTGTGTAATCTCTCTTGGGTTATATCCTTTGTCTTAACTTACCCCGCACACTGGCTCCTTCTGTATCTAGTGTTTATTTGCACTTATTTATCAATAACATCTAGTGAATGAACCCTTTATGCCTCTCCCCATCGTCATGCTTACATAATGTTCTGGAGTCATATCATATCCGTAGGATTTGAATAAATGCAATCTCATTCCTTTCTCCTTTCTACCACATTCTTCCTTTATTATTTCATAGTTACCTTAACCACATAATTCTGACTTAATACCATATCACACCATCTTTCCCAGGAGAGTACTAACATTTATTGCTATGAAGATTTATCTATAAATATTTCACCTCTTCATATTTGGCGTCTTTTCACATCTTCACGGGCCCTTACTTGCTTTGCGATAACCCTTTTGTACTAGGGATAATTTAATTTCTTACACATAAAGGTGACACCTAATGTAACTGGCACACTTAATCCCTTAAGCTTAACTCTGCTCACAACGCTTGTTTTAGGGAAATGTCTTCCTGAATGACCTTTAAAAGTCATTCTTCTGTTGTCCATTCAATTATCGCCCGAAACGCGATCTCTAAAATTCTCACAATGTCAACTATTATCAAATCATTCGGTCCCGAATCCATGTTCAGTTTATCTTATTCACTAGCCCATACTAATTTCTATTACTCTGGGGTCTAACTTTTCCTTCTGGTAATCATATATGAGTCACCAACTCATTTCTCGAAATGGGGACATAACTTTATGGCTTATACTCTTTTATTGTCTCAAGGCTTGTAACTTCTTGTCTTTACATTCACTTGACTATAGAATATGTAGTCTTGTCATTTTTATTTACCGTTATCATCCATTTATCACATCTTAATCATAATGCTTCATTTACTTTCTTCTTATTCTCCTACTAATATTTCTGTCTATCACCTTATTATGAAAACTTTTTCAAAACATTTTTTCACTTTACTCCCCCTTGATTCAACTCACTGGCTCTTCGGGTCACCTAACACTCTCTCTTTACTAGGGATGAGATCCATACAAAGGTAAATATTTATCCCTTCTAGGATTCCAATGCCAATCTTCTGAATTTTTTGAACATTCTAGTATTCATATCTGATTGTACTATTCTAGAGTGCACCATTTGGGTGTCTCACAACGAGAACCATTACCACGTTTGCAATATCCCTCGGAAATGTGAGCTAATGATAACAATCCATCCACAATTTTGGGTTACTCTAACCCCAGCTGGATGCTGATATCCCATCCTTCTCTTAAATTATATATGTTAGCTCCCACAGGGCATAACTGAAATGGGTGTTGTCAAGTGAATATATCTTTGTTATTGTTGAAAGTAACTCAGAATGCTTATATTTCTCTTCCTGAATTGTAAATACAGATAATCTTCACTAACCGCGTATCTCGTATCCTTCTTCACCTAGATTCTTTTACTTGTTGAAACTTGTATCTACCTTCTGATTCTATCGTTACTTTTAACCATAGGGGTATATATTCATGCCTTAGGGCTCCTTATCAAGAGGCTCACACGTCGTAGTACACACATATCTACTGAAGGCCTTATACTCATCATAAGCATGATGCAAAATCGAGTTCCTTTGACTTAACTCTTCCACAACCACATTCAATATCTTACCAACAGTCTTTTTAGGATGTAGATGTCGTTGTATAACGAATAAAATAGAATTTAGGAATTTGAATTTCTTACAACTAAGCTCTACCACACGATCTAGAGTAAGAAGAAAGAGTGACAGTCCTAAATGCCTTGTAGCCTCCTGCTTATAAGTGTGGTGCACAACACACCCATAAACAAGATCCTACTAGACATGGCTTGTAGACTCCCTAGGACAGAACTGCTCTGATACTACTTTTGTCACGACCCAAACCGATGGGCCACGACGAGCACCCGATACCTTACTCAACCGAGTACCAACATAATGTGTCTTTCGTATCATACTATCATAGGTAATTGATCCAGAGAGGTTGTCGTGAGATAAGTAGAATAAAACGTGAGGAAATACTTAATATAGGGTAACCCAACTTGATATACCGACTTATACATATTACGTACTGGACTATAAGGCCATACCAGTATCCGTATACATGACATCTATCTACAAGCCTCTAAGAGTAAATAAATATCATAAAGATCGGGACAAAGCCCCGCCATACCAAACAACACATATTCAAATCAAACTGACCAAATAGGCAACTCCGGAGCAAGTGGAGTGCACAAACAACTTCTGCTGAGCAGATAGCCTACTAGGAGGACTCTCAACCTATCTATTGGGGCCTATGGGAATGAAACGCAGCGTCCCCAGGCAAAAGGGACATCAGTACAAATAAAGTACCGAGTATGTAAGGCATGACAGTAGTATATAAAAGACATAAAAGAAACATGGAGTAAAGTACTCAACCTGAAATTCTGAATAGCTCTGTGAATCATGAAACTTTATAATGTCATGCATATGTGTATAAAATCCATACCATGCATAGGTATATGCGTACATAACATCATTAAGCCTCTGAGGGCATCCCATTATATCATCTCAGCCACTGTAGGCAAAATCATCAACGTATACCAGCTGATCGGGTGGTGGTGCGTATATAACGCCATAACCTTTTCCCATATCCCATATACATATAATATATGCCTATAAAACGCCTTATGGTCATGGTTCAATGTACATGTATAAATGCATGAAATGCATAAGACATACGTTAATAAGATTTCTCGAATATCATAAAATCAATATGCCTTTCGGACAAACTTTATCAAATACGTATTTTTTAGACCCATGAACAGAGGATATAATAATAATTTACATGGGTAATCAACAATATAGACACCCCGAGTATTTCTATGAATAGAGTCATTTATGAAAGTTGCGTATTTTGCTCGTTTCATTTCTATCATTTGGATCATGCCAAAAAGAAAGAAGGGATAGCCTTAACATACCTTAACTCCGTTGAGTCCTTAATACCTTCCAATAAATTCTTCAAACAACTCAATTCAATCTACCACATCATAAGGAGATTCAAAATCAGTGCTGAGTAAAGGCTAAGTCCTCAACTTAAACTAGTAGCCCGTTTACGTAAATTTGGGCAGCATCTTCCCTGTAACTAGGCCCTCCTCCAATGCCATATACCAACAACAACAACAATAACACAACAATAACAACATGTAAGAATCATTTTCCAATCTTATCTCCATCACAATATATCACAAAATAGTCCACATAACCTAATCACTTCATACATAAAATGACAACCAAAGTAGTGTCAAACAACTTTAAACAATGTAGCGACGAACGACCAGCCTACGATTCTGTCATTATGTGGTGTTTCTTCACACCATTTGGCATCCAAAACCCCAATAAACAGTACAAAAATATACATCCCAAAGGCAACATGAAATAACCCACAAAATAGTCCATTATAAGTCAAATAACTCGAACTCACGGCTTCCGATCACCTTCCCTTGAGTTCTAACTATTAGGAAATGAATTTATCAACATTCTTTGCTATTTAAACACTTAAATACATAAATTAAACGTTTTCTTAACTATGAAGTACCTTCCAAAACTCAAACTACAAAGCAAAAGAGAGGCGATATAGTGATATATACGTCGTAGGGATCGTTTTAACGTTATCGCTTCTTGATTCCGTGCCCGGGATGATAATATTGTTTAAAACACTATTAGAGAGCTCAAGGATTGGCTTTATGGTGTTCTCTGGTCAGGTTCTATGTATAAATGAAGAGAGAGACGAGTTAAGACATATATATCAACGTTTGAAAAGTCAAAAGGTGCTAGCTTGGCACCCTCTCTTTCGCCCATCTTCTGATGCTTATATCATTTTATCCGGATGTCGTATGAATAAAAGGTTAAGGCATTAGAAACTACATTACAAGACCTTCAATTTGGTATATAATATGTCCCAAAAAGACCTCATATAGCATACGAAATCTATTTCTCAAAAAACTATATTACAGGGCAAATCTGTAGTCGGTTTTTCCGCAACTTTAATCCGATTTTTCCCAAACTTTATATTTTCTATCCAAACATCATATATAGACATATTATGACTTTAATATTATTTAAATCATGATTACCAAGTCTCATATTCATTCCGTCACCTTGGGACGCACTGGGTGTAACAATTTTGGGAATGTCGGCTTGCCTAGTACCATCGATAGGCGTCATCACGACAGGTTTGAGTTTAGGGCCGTGATAGTTTAGGAAAGGTAATTCATATTATGGAAGACCATCCAAGAAGGGAAAGTTTGACTATTCCAAGACTGAAAGTGCCCAGAAGTCATCATATCATAAGCAGAATAAGCCAAATTTCTCTACTGCTAGTACTCCAAGTTATATCCCAAGCAAAACTTATACACATATTTGTGCACAGTAATCACTATGGCGCATGCAGAAGAGCTTCTGGTGCTTGTTTTAATTGTGGAAGTATGGATCATAAAGTTAAGGATTGTCCTAATCCTAATCCTCTTTCTTATACACATACAAAGAGCTCGGTTCAAAAGCATGTCACTAATCATTCTCAACCTAATAGCGGGTTCGGGTGGAGCTAATCAGGCTAGTGGGTCGACATCTACTGCACGAGTCTATGCTATGAGACATAAGAATGACCAAGATGGCCCGTACGTGGTTGTTGGTAAATTTCACTTATTTGGCATATTTGTTGTTACATTATTTGATCCTGAATCTTCGCACTCTTATGTTTTCCCATCACTTGCATTTCTTGATAATGTTAAATCTGTGAGACTTGACTTTGGTGTGCTGGTCACGAGTCCATTAGGTCATCAGGTTGTTGTTAACAGGATTTATCGAGATTGTCTATTCATGATTCAAAATCTGGTTTTCCCTGCAGACTTGCTTGAAATTCCCTTCCAAGACTATGATGTTATTGTTGATATGGATTGGCTCCATAGGCACCATGCATTAGTTTATTGTAGGTTGAAGCAAGTAACTTTTAGAACTCCTGCATACTCACACATAGTAGTTCAAGGAGAAAGATCATTGACATCTAATATCATTTCTGCGATCTTGGCAAGGAAGATGATTTTTCAAGGTTGTGATGCATATCTTGCTCATATAGTCGATACATGATTGGGGAGTCCAAGTCTTAAGGACATACCAACCGTGTGTGACTATCCTGATGTATTTCCTGATGATCTTCCTGGGTTGCCTCCAGAAAGGGAGATTGAATTTCCTATAGAGCTTGTCCCTGGAACTACTCCTATTTCTATCGTTCCTTATAGAATGGCTCCAACGGAATTAAAAGAGTTGAAGGCTCAATTGCAAGAACTTCTTGAGAAAGGTTTTATCCGTCCCAGTATTTCGCCTAGGGGAGCTCCTATTTTATTTATGAAAAAGAAAGATGGCACTCTTAGGCTTTGCATTGATTACCGACAGCTGAACAAGGCAAAAATTAAGAATAAATACCCACTGCCTAGAATCGATGACTTGTTTGACCAACTGAAGGGCGCCATCTTGTTCTCAAAAATTGACTTGAGGTCTGGATATTATCAGTTGCGCGTGAGGGAGCAAGATATTCCTAAAACTGCTTTTAGGACCAGGTATGGCCATTATGAATTTTTGGTAATGCCATTTGGTTTGACAAATGCTCTTGCTGCATTTATGGATCTAATGAGCCGTGTATTCAAGCCTTAACTTGATCAATTTGTGGTGGTCTTTATAGATGATATTTTAGTCTATTCCAAGAATAGAGAAGATCATGATAAGCATCTCTGGATTGTCATGCAAATTATGAAAGAGAGGCAACTCTACGCGAAGCTTTCCAATAGTGAATTTTGACTGAGTAAAGTAGCATTTTTGGGGCATATTGTATCAACTGAAGGTGGGAAGGTTGATCCTAGTAAGATTCAAGTTATTGTTGATTGGAAACCTCCTAAAATTCCAATTGAGATCAGAAGTTTCTTAGGCTAAGCAGGATACTATAGGAGGTTCGTGAATGGTTTTTCTATTATAGCTTCTCCTTTCACCAAACTTTCGGGGAAAGACGCCAAATTTACGTGGGATGACAAGTGTCAAGAGAGATTTGAAAAGCTCAAATCCTTGTTGACACAAGCTCCAATACTTTCTTTACCAGTTGAAGGGAAAGATTATGTGGTATATAGTGATGCATCTCACCGTGGCTTGGGTTGTGTTTTGATGCAAGAAGGGAAAGTAATTGTGTATGCCTCTCAAAAGTTGAAATCGCATGAGTTGAATTATCCCACTCACGATATTGAACTTGTTTCCATTGTTTTTGCCTTAAAAATTTGGAGGCATTACTTGTACGGGGAGAAATGTTATATATTTACTGATCACAAGAGTTTGAAATGCTTGGCTACACAAAAAGAGTTAAACTTGAGACAACGTAGATGGATTTAACTCATCAAAGATTATGATTTCACGATTGATTACCATCCTGATAAAGCTAGTGTGGTTGTAGATGCGTTGAGTCGCAATTCCCTTGCAACTTTAACTCTATGTCGTTTGCCTTTGCTTCTTGAATTAAGAGACATGAATGCTTGTCTCTTATTTAATTCTAATGGTTCTATCATTGCTAATTTTCAAGTCAATCCAGTCTTACTTGAGCAGGTCCAAGAAGCACATAAGTTAGATGAGAAGCTTGTGAAATAGGTTGAAGAAGTCCAAAATGGAAGAGAATCAGATTTTATAATGAAGAAATATAATACCTTATGTTATAAAAATAGGTTATGTGTTCCTAATGATGATGAATTGAGGAAGCATATCTTGATTGAAGCACATAGTTCACCTTATGCAATGCATCCTGGAGGTACTAAAACGTATCTGACCATCAAAGAGCACTACTGGTGGAGTGGTATGAAGAAAGACATTGCAGAGTTCATTTCTAAACGCTTGGTTTGTCAACAAATAAAAGGTGAACATCAAGTCCCAGTTGGTCTACTTCAACCCTTGCCAATACCTGAGTGGAAATAGGAAAGGATAACGATGGACTTTGTTTCTGGACTTCCACGCACTCAAAGAAATCATGATGCAATTTGGGTCATTATAAATAGACTAACTAAGAGTGCTCATTTCTTGGCAATCAGAATGGACTACTCACTGAAACATTTGGCAGAATTATACATTAATGAGATTGTGAGGCTATATGGAATCCTTGTTTCTATTGTGTCTGATAGAGATCCAAGGTTTACATCCAGATTTTGGTCTAGCTTGCAAGAAGCTTTGGGATCCAGGTTGAATATTAGTATTGCTTTCCATCCACAAACAGATGGCCAGTCTGAGAGGGTAATACATATCTTGGAGGATATGCTTCGACTCTGTATTATTGAGTTTGAGGATAGTTGGGACAAACACTTAGCCCTGATAGAATTTGCTTACAATAATAGCTACCAATCAAGTATATGCATGCCTCCTTATGATGCTTTATATGGGAGAAAATGTAGAACGCCTCTTTGTTAGAACGAGGTTGGTGAAAGAAAATTAGTGGGTCTTGAGATTGTGCAACAAACTGAAGATAAGGTAAAAATCATCAAGGATCGCTTAAAAATTGCCTCAGACAGACAAAAGTCTTATGTTGATCTTAAGAGGCATGAAATTGAGTATAAAGCGAGTGATAAGTTATTTTTAAAAGTTTCTCCATGGAAAAAGATTATGAGATTTGGCCAAAAAGGTAAACTTAGTCCTCGATTTATTAGACCTTATGAAGTGCTTGAGAGAGTTGGCCCAGTTGCTTATAAACTAGCTCTTCCACCAGAGTTAGACAAGATTCACAATATCTTCCATGTTTCTATGCTTTGAAGATACGTCTCAGATCCATCTCATGTTCTTCCTACTGAATCTATTGAGGTCAATCCTGATTTGACATATGGAGAAGAACCAATCCAAATCATTGCGCGTGAGTTAAAAGAGATTAGAAACAAGAGCATTCCCTTAGTGAAAGTTCTTTGAAAAAATCATTCTGGCGAAGAAGCTACTTGGGAGCGAGAAGAGGATATGCGAGTTCAATAGCCACATTTGTTTCGGGAATTGTACAAGATAAATTTCGGGACGAAATTTATTTAAGGGGGAGAGAGTTGTAACATCCCAAATTTTTACTAATATTTACATTCTCGATTGAGAATCTTTATAATGAGGAGATATTTTACTTCGCACTTCCTAAACGTGAAATTGACAATACATGAAAATTCCTTACTCTAGGTTGTGTTAATATTGACAAAGAAGTTCCATGGTGTTGCTATGTGTATTTTGATGAATTATTTTTAAATACATTAGATATCTTAGTTTTTGGGCTGCCACCCTTTTGCATTTATCTAAAGATATTTAGTAGGTTGGGCAGCCACATTTTTCATATTTATCCAAAGTTTTTATATTACTTTTGTGACATGCTTTTTCATAACATCATCTCATTTTCAGCCCTTAATGCCAAAGAAAAACCCATCTTTCTCTCTCCTTCTTATCACCTGAAAAACTCCATGAAAACCATCATACATTTCCAATAAACCAACCAGCAAAATCCGTTCTTGGTGAAGCTCAAGTTGCTCCTCTCTTTTGTGGTAAGTTACTAAACCCTTTTTTACACTAGACAGCTATTAGTATGTTCTTCACATTGTTTTATATAGAGATCCGTTTTAAGTGATCCAAGATTTTTTAGAAAGCTGTTTCATAGATCTATAACTCTTACGAAGGAACTAAAACCTGATTTGTCTTTTATTTACCCGAAACTAGGTGATGAAGTATAGGGAAAGTGTTGTCCAGATTTTCTGTTTTAAAAACCCTCCTTGTACTAGTGTTAGTAATGTTAGCATAACTTTTTGTAAAAAATTTATATGGGGGTGATTCAAGATGTTCTGAAATGCTAATACACATATGTACAACTGCAAAATAAGACCATACAATCTAGTATGTCCTTTTTCATCTTCAAATCTGAGTCACAGCACGAGGCAGTGATACTATCCAGAATTTCTGTTTCAAACTTTTTGGGTAATTTTCACCAATATCATGTTTAGTTTGACATGTTAAATCACTGAACATTGGTTTGTCTATGGCATAGACGATTCGAACGTCCTCAAGTTATGGTTGAACAGTTCTGTGGTAAAACACCAAGGTTTATGTATAAACTTTGTACTCTTTTTACTTGCTGGAATATTTTAAAATAACCTGATATTTTATTTTTCTTGTCTTCAATTAATAGCGTTGCATTCTTGTTGGGACTTTGTCCTTTTTGTGGCAGTGACTTTGTATCTTATCTTGGCATGCCTCTTGATTTGGATCTTTTGCCATCTTAACTTTGGATTTGTAGTTCGTCTTAAATTATGGAACTTGTCCGTGTTAAGTACGAACTAGGAAGCCAGTTTTAATATGGTTCTTGATTCTCTTGACTATTGGGTTTTGACCCTACTTGATATGGGGATTCGGTCCACCTTGATATATGATTTTTCTTAGTGTGATAGCATGATGTACACATTGGGCGCAAAATGGATATTTGATAAACTCTCTTGGATTGATAGTATACGCTTTCTCAACTCTTGAATCTTGAACATTGTTATTGATATTTGGAAATACTTCAAGGGTTGATATTTGATATTTTTGATATATTTGTTCACTTGTTTTAAATTATGTTTTATTTGAGCTACCTATGACTGAAAATGGGAATTGGAGAAGTTAATGGCTCCAAGCCCAAAGTTTATACGCCACTAAGCTTTATGCTTAGCGATAGTTGTTTTCTATCGTACGTAATGTACGGGATAAAATTTGAAGACGACCTTATGAAGTAGTATCTTTGGGAGCACTTATGGAGATCACATTTGCGTATGCACCATGATTTTGTATAGTTTTGGGACGTGTAGATGATATATATGTCACACTTATGTATGTTATTTGGAGGCTTGTTGGATATTAACACCAAAATCTAGTAACTTGAATTTGGTAACTTATTTTGTTGTTTTAGGGTATGTTAATAACTCAAGTCTTGTAATATGCTGAATTTACATTTTGTCTTGTAAAAATGTACAAAGGAGAAGATTATTTTTATTTTATTTTTACTCGCTAGTTTGAAATTTTTGTACAATATGAACAGGCAGTGATGTTGAACAAAAAGTATAATTTTGTTAGGCAGATGCTTTAATGTGTTGATTATTCAAAAAGGGTTATATCGCCTTATGTTAACATTTTGACATTGTATTTCATTAAAAAAATTATGAAGTGTATTTTCTAAAATAAAAATATTGTACTTTGAACCTTTTCGCATGGGCATATTTTCGCTAATAAATTATTCTGAATGTTTTTTTAAAAATTAATATCTTCTTAATGTTGTAAGTAGTAAATTAGATTTGTTTCGTAAGTAGAACTCACCCAAATGGGTTGCTACAGACTCGGCCGGTTGTTTTGAGTATTACAGTCTCGTTCCCCCAGTTACTGCTCAATTTGTACTTTACAGTGGTTATATGACTTGTCGGGGTAATTGGTTTGGGTCCCAAAGGGGTTGCTACAATGAGTAGCACCCTCCCAAAGGGGTTGCTACAGTGAGGTTTCGAAATGAATTGAGACACTTACTCTCAATGATGAAAACTTAAGTTGTAAACGACCTCGAAATAGAGTTTTGATGATTCCAATAGCTCTGTATGGTGATTTTGGACTTAGGAGTGTGTCCGAAAAATTATTTGGAAGTCTATAGTTAAATTAAGATTAAATTGGGGTATGATTCGTGTTTTTAGCATTGTTTGATGTGATTTAAGGCTTCGACTGAGTTTGTATGATGTTTTAGGACTTGTTAGTATGTTTGGTTAAGGTCCCGGGGGCCTCGGACGGTTAACGGATTGGATTTTGGACTTTGAATTTTGCTGGAATTTTTCTGATGCACTGTCTAGTTTCCTTCTACGCGAACGCATGAAAAGGTCCGCCATCGCGTAGGCTTAGTTGGGCAGAGGAGAATTTTGTTCTACACGATCGCAAGAATGGGGCTGCGATTGCGTAGCTTTGGACGCCAGTGCATAGCGAACGCGTGAGGCATGTCGCGATCGCGTAGAGTGTAAGAGGAAGAACCTGGGCCACGTGCTTTGTTCTTCACGATCGCGTGGACAAGTCCGCGATCGCGTAGGTATGTGGAGTTATGCTTCGCTATCGCGTGCAGTTACTCGTGATCGCGTATGGTTATTTTTGGCAGTGGAAAAATCTGTGCTTCGCGATCACATGAGATGGTCTGCGATCGCATAGAACAAATGCCTGGGCAGAATGTTTTAAGTTCTCAAAATTCCCATTTTTCCAGTTTTAACGGTTTGGAGCTCGGGGAGAGGCGATTTTCGGAAGATTTTCAAGGTAAACAACAGGATAATTGTTCTTAACTCAATTTTGGTCAAATTACCCGAATTTATTGCTATTTTTAGCCTTTAATTGGTGTTTTAAGTTGGGAAAATTGTGAAAACCCTTAAGTTTAAATTGAAGATTTGAGGGTCGAGTTGATGTCGGAATTTGGTAAAATTGATATGGTTGGACTCGCGGTTGAATGGGCATTCATATTTTATAATTTTTGTCGGGTTTCGAGACGTGGGCTCCACGGGCGATATTTGAGTGCAATTTTGAATTTTGTTGGAAAATTAGTATTTTCATATGGAATTAATTCCTATAATTTGTATTGACTGAATCGAATTAATTGTGACTAGATTTGAGGTGTTCGAAGGCCGATTCGCGAGGCAAAGGCATAGCGGAATAAAGAATTACACGGTATGAGGAAAGTAACATTTCTAAACTTGGTTCTGACGGTATGAATCTCTGAATTTTGTGTTATATCAATTGTTTGGAGGTGACGCACACGCTAGGTGACGGGTGTGTGGGCATGCACCAAAATAATTGTGACTTAATTGATTCTATAGAGTTGCATAATTAAATAAATGTCATTATCGACATATCCTCCACGTGTTAGAAAAATTGAGCTGAGACTCATATTGAAGATCATGTTTAGGCTACGTGCCGAAATTTTAGGACCCACAGGGTCGGTTTGTTATTGAATTATTTGTTTAAATTGTAATTGTGCACTAAGTCACATCCATCATTTGCATATCATATCTCAGTCTCTATTGTCATTCAATGATACGTCATATCATCATGTCGGGTTGATTTTTATGTCATTGAGAGTAGGAGAGACTGGAGATTTTGAGTGATATTTATGGGATCGGGCTGCACGTTGCCGCATATTTTATTTATTTATGCCTGGATCTGGTTTATTATAGCGCTTGGGATGAAGTAGCTTCTCCGGAGTCTGCACCCCCACAGTGAGCGCAGTTTCTTTATATTAGGGATGAAGTTCCCCAGGCATGGAGTTGCCTTATTTATTTATATTAGGGATGGATTTCCCTAGGCATAGAGTTTCCTTATTTATTTATATTAGGGATGGAGTTCCCTCGGCATGGAGTTGCCTTATTTATTTATATTTGGAATGGAGTTCCCTAGGCTGGATTGGCCTTATATAATACTAAGTGACTGACTGTCAGTTGATATATATGTATTTGGGATGGAATTCCCTGGGCTGGATTGGCCATATACAGTACTGAGTGATTGAGTATTCTGAGAGTGTGAGTACACGAGGTTTCCATTGTGGTACATCACACACGACATATATTTTTGCATGTAGATATAGAGATGTCATATTCCTCATATCATGCAGAATTTATTTATTTTACTGGTATTGGGCTTATTTGTTGAATTTGAGAATATGCCTACATTTTTGTACTGTTATTTCTATGTTAGACTGTACTTGTTAAGCTCGTCACTACTTTCAGCCCAAAGGTTAGTCATGTTACTTATTGAGTTGGTTGTACTCATACTACACCCTGCACCTCGTGTGCAGATCCAAATATTTCCGGATACGGCGGCCGCTAGATATCAGATTTTCATTTGTTGGAGACTATCAAGGTAGCTGCTTGGCGTCCACAGACCTTGACTCTCTTTCCTTTCTGTTATTCTACTGTTCTATATTTTCAAGCAGTGTTTTTATCAATCAGACTTTGTTATTATTTAGATGCTCATTTACTCAGTGACACAAGGTTTTGGGAGTGTATTTATATCTGTATTTGTAAGATTTTCTATTAAATTCAAATATTATGTTCCAAATTAAAAGAAATTTGTGGTTTATTGAGGTTGTCGGCTTGCCTAGTTTTAAGGTAGGCGTCATCACAATAGGTGTGATTTTGGGTCGTGATACATATCAACCCATATCCAAGCTAAAGGGAGAAACGGTGGAGGTGGTGCATCCGGAACGATCGTGGCTGGAATTGCGAGAACCGCTCCCAGGCCCAAACCTAACATAGATTATGGACGTAAAATTTAAGGTGCTTTTTTACTATGTATGTTATAATCATGAAAATAATTGACTATATTTTCACCTACAGCAGCGGTAAAAATTCGGGATCGTCTCTCTGGGTTCCCATGCACGCTCAGCACATCTACCTATACAGGTAACTGTAACGATCCGATTTATCGTTTTAAGAATAAACGCCTTATTCAGTGACTTAAGGTCTCGAGCAGCTTCACAATATGCATTATGACCCGCGGGTGTAGTCGAGTGTGAATTACTAAAGATTCGGAATTAAATTAAAAGAACAATCCTTATTTAGAAGCTTAAATGGAAAGAGTTGACTGGAGAGTTGACTTTTGAATAAATGACTCCAGAATGGAATTTTGATGATGTCAATAGCTCCGTATGGTGATTTTGGACTTAGGAGCATGTCCGGAAAATTATTTGGAGGTCCGTAGTGGAAGTAAGCTTGAAATGGCGAAAAAAATAAATTTTGGGAAGTTTGACCGGGGGTTAACTTTTTGATATACCTATCGAAATATTATTCTGAAAATTTGAATAGCTTCGTTATGTCATTTATGAGTTGTGTGCAAAATTTGAAATCATTTTGGATTGATTTGATATGTTTTCGGCACAAGCTATAGAATTTGAAAGCTCAAAGTTCATAGATTTTGATTTGAGGTGTGATTCCTCATTTTGATGTTGTTTGATATGATTTGAGGCCTCAAGTAGGTCTGTGTTATGTTATGTAACTTGGTGGTATGTTCGTACGGGGTCCCGAGGGCCTCGGATGAGTTTCGAATGCTTAACGGATCAAATTTGGATTTGGAGGAGGAGCTGAAGCAGCTGGGTTGTTGGTGTGATCGCACCTGCGCGAAAAAGAGCCGTAGGTGCGAGCTCGCGGATGCGAGGAATAATTCACAGATGCGAAAATGCATGGGCTGTCCAGGCACCGCAGGTGAGAAGACTGCGGGTGCGAAAACAATCATCGCGGGTCCGAAGACCACAGGTGCGAAGAAATCACCGCGGATGCAAAGACCGCAGGTGCGAAAAAATCAAAGCAGATGCGAAGACCGCAGGTGCGAAAAAATCAAAGCAGATGCGAAGACCGCAGGTGCGAAGAACTCACCGCAGATGCGAAGACCGCAGGTGTGAAGAAATCACCGCGGATGCAAAAATCCTGGACATAATGTTAAAAACAAAGGGGGTTCCGCGTTTTTCCATTTTTGGACCTTCAGGCACGGTTTTGGGGGCAATTTTGAGAGAGAATTCAAGAGAAACTTGAGGTAAGTCACTTGTGATCATTTCTACTCCATAATATTGAATTATCATCGACTAATCTGACTAGATTATATGTTTATGAGGTGTAAATCGGGGGTTTGAACTTAGGGATTTGAAAATAAGATTTGAAGTTTTGGAGGTCGAGTGGAGGTCCGATTTTGGTAAACATAGTATGGTTAGACTCATGGTTGAATGGGTTTTCAGATTTTGTAACTTTTGTCGGGTTCCGAGATGTGGGCCCTACGGTCGATGTTTGAGCTAATTTTGGATTTTTTGTTGGTAAATAAGTATTTACTTATGGAATTAATTTCAATAAATTTTATTGACTGAATCGAATTATTTGTGGCTAGATTCGAGGTGTTTGGAGGTCAAATTCAAGCAAGAAGGCGATTATGGAATATTGGCATAACTTCAAAAAGGTAAGTGTCTTGCTTAACCTCGAGTGGGGGAAATTCCCCTTAGGCATTGAGTCTTATGTGCAACTTGGGTAATTGAAAACCATGTACACGAGATGACGAGTACGTACTTGGTTTATATGTGCAAATTTCATTGGGTTAAAGTCTTGAGCATATTGTGTAGTAAATTGGATAATTGTTGGCATATATTTAATCATCTACTTGTTGTGCCTAAACCCTTGTTGTTAACTCTGTTGTTATATGATAATGTGATGTGATTGTTATTTGATTATCTATGAAATTTTGTGAATTTGCTGGTTGATAATTATTGGAATTTAATTTCATTTTGGATTGTTTCCTCTACAAATAATTAATTAAATGAGCTTAAGAAGAGGTGTTTATATAATTATTAAAAATTTGAATTTAATGAAGACTTTTATGTCGAGTAATTTCTATCTCTATTGATTATTTTTGGGTGTTGTGCACCTTATGGCCGAGCCATGGGCTCCTTATTGTGGGAAATAATGTATTGTTGATTTTCGTGGCAAGTTGTAATATTTGAGCACTTGATGTGCAATTTATGATATGTTGTAAGATTTGGGCACCTGATGTGCAATTTGTAATATGTTGTAAGATTTGAGCACATGATGTGCAATCTGTGATATGTTGTAAGATTGAGCACTTGATGTGCAATCTGTGATATGTTGTAATATTTGAGCACTTGATGTGCAATTTGTGAAATGCTGTAATATTTGGCACTTGAGGTATAAGTTATATTATGCTGTGATATTTGGGCACTTAAGGTGTGATTTGTGAAATATTGTAATACTGATACGCATGCGGTGAGATAAGGGTGGCTTGAAATGCGTGGCTAGTAAGGAAACTACTAGAAGTCATGCGGTGATATAAGGTCAGGGTGTTGAAACGCATGCGGTGAGATAAGGATGACTTGAAACACGTGGCTAGTAGGGGAACTACTAAAATCCATGCGGTGTGATAAGGGTAGCTAAAAACGCGGGATGTTATTTCAGGAAAAAATAATTTCTTTAAAATTAAATGTGAAGGCTCCCGCGGTGATATAAGAAAATGAGATATTGTGAATTTATTTATAATTTGGGACTACGAGGCGGTACCTCAGGAGTGCCCTTTTGTTGATATTTCTCTATGGCTGCACTTGCCTTTGGTTATTTTTATTTTTTTGAAATTTGTAAATTCTTGTGTTTTCCGTGATGTATTATTTCACCTAATATTAAGTATTTTGTATTTCTTGAGGTATTGTGTTGACCTCAACTTTCTCGTACGAGACTTTGTATTTTTGGGTTATACTTGTTTTTATGATTGAGTTGTTTTTAAATAAAAGAACAAAATTCTAATATGTTTTAAATTTAATAAAAAACTTATCCAAATCAGTAGTTTATCTGTTGTTTCATTTTATTTGAAATGTTATTTTCTCCACCCAAATGATTCTAAAATAAATTCATTCATTTATTGATTTCTTACTTGATTTAAAGATTATCTAACCTTACTTTATTGTAAAGTAAATTGATCATGTGGATCTTATATACATTGAGATTATTAGCACGTGAGTCGTCCGTGCAGTTGAGATATGAAATGAGGGCACGAGGTGCCGGAGAAATATGACGATTTAATTATGGGCACAAAGTGCCGTGGAGATATGAAAAATGGGACGAGACCCGTGTTTATGAAAAACATAAAAATGGGCTGAGACCCGTATTTTTATGATTTTGAAATGAGGTATCACTTGGTGACTTTTTAATCGAAAGCATTATATTCAAAATATTTATTTGAAAGGATTTTTATTCGTAAGAATTATATGTGAAAGATAATTAATTGATAAACTTGATTTAACTGGGTGTAATTATATTTATTAATTGTCGAACGATATTAAATGGTAATCTTATTGTCTTACTATGCATATCATTGGTTGTTTTATGTTGCCTTGTTGTAATATCACTGGTTGAGTTGTTGTTATCATTGCTAGTTATTTTTCAGTACTATTGTATATTGTTATATTGCACAGGATATTAGACTAGTGAGTGTCTTGATTGTACCCCGTCTCTACTCCATTGAGGTTAGTCTTGATACTTACTGGGCACCGATGTGGTGTGCTCACTCTACACTTCTGCACATTTTGTGCAGAGCCAGGTATTGAAGATAACGGACTTGAGCAGAGTTAAAGCGAGATCGTAAGGATTCAAGGTAGAGCTGCTTGGTTGTCGCAGTCCCTTGGAGTCCTTTCATTCCATTGTACTGTTAACTTGTAATCAAACAATAATGTATATTCGGTCCTCGTGATCATTCTATGTATTCAGTTAGAGTTCGTGACTCAGTACTACCAGTTTTGGGAGGTTGTATATTGTAATTATTTCCGCTGTTAGTTTTGATTATTTATCTAATTCAAAAAAAAATAGCTTTAAAAATGCAATGAAAATCGGCTTACCAAGTCTTAGAGACTAGGTGCCATCATGACTCCTGTGGTGGGATTTTGGGTCGTAACAAGTTGGTATCACAGCTCTAGGTTCATAGATTTTATGAGTCACGAACGAGTCTAGTAGAGTCTTGCGGATCGGCACGGAGATGTATGTACTTATTTTCAAGAGGCTACAGAACTATTAGGAAATTTTCATTTCTTTCATTCTTGGCGTGCGGAATTTGTCGAATTTGGAATTTGAACCTTTGTATCTCCATTCTCTCATAGATGGTGAGGACACGTGCTACTGGGTTAGCTGAGCAGGCATCCACACATAATGCTAGGGCTGCAAGAGGCCGGGACCGAGTTAGAGGCCAAGGTAGAGGCCGAGGAAGGGCACGTGCTACGACTAGAGCACCGGTCAGAACAACAGTTGAGGAGTGACCAGTAGCTCCAGTTGGGGGACAGGTACCAGAAGCACCTGTTGTTACCCCCGTACTTCATGTGACTTTGGCACAGCTCCTGAGTATGTTTGGTACATTAACTCAGGCTGGATTGATCTCTGTTGCACCAAAACATTCCGCAGATTGGGGGAGCAGCTCAGACTCCTACCACAACTCCAGAGCAGCAGGTTCACGTTGGTCAGGTTTCGAGTGTAGTACCGAAACAACCTATTATTCCAATTCGGCCTGAGGTCAGGCCCGAGGCATCAACTTGAAAGGTTTAAGAAATACGATCCACCAACTTTCAGTGGCACAGCTACACATGATGCCCAAGAATTTCTAGAAAATTGTCACTGTATTCTCCGCACCATGGGTATTGTGTAGGTGAGCGGAGTTGCCTTTACTACATTTCAACTGTCAGGCGCAGCGTATCGATGGTGGCAAATCTATGAAGAAGGTAGACCAGTCGATGCCACACCACCAACTTGGGCTCAATTTTCGAAAATGTTCTTGAAAGAGTTTGTTCCCCAGACTCTCATAGATGCGTGGCGCACAGAGTTTGAAAGGTTGCATCAGGGCACTATGACAATGTCAGAATATGCTATCAGGTTCAGTGAGTTAGCCCATCATGCACCTATCTTAGTTCCTACAATCAGAGAACGGGTCCGCAGATTCATTGAGGGGCTCGATTATGATATTAAAATATGCATGGCTCAAGAATTGCAAATTGATGCTTCATTTCAACAAGTAGTGGAGATTGCAAGGACGATTGAGGGTGTTTTAGGCGAGGAAAGCGAGTCTAAGGAGGCCAAAGAATCTCGAAGATCTGGAGGGTTCAGTGGATTTTACTCTTCAGCTAGAACTCATTATAGCGGAAGCTCGAGTAGTCAGTCAGCTCAGTCCACACATCAGATTACTCGGAGTGCTCCAGTGTACAGTTCGCCACCAATAAGATTCTTATAGTGGTTATTCCAGTTATCCGGCACAGACTCAGTACGAGCAGTCGCGACCTCAGAGGGGTTGTTATGAGTGTGGTAATACTAGGCATATCATGAGAGATTATCCCAGACTTTGGAGGGGTGGATTTCATTAGAACACTCCAGCTACAAGCTTTATTCCAGTTGATACTCCATGTGCACAGTCAGCTAGAGGTGGAGGACAGGCGGGTAGTGGGCGCCTAAGAGGTGGAAACCCGACCCATTGATATAATCACAATGATTTGGCTGGGGCCGATACACCAGATGGTGTCGTTACAGGTACGATCCTGATTTTATTATAAAGGATATTTCCTTAATTTGATTCGGTTCTGAATATTGAGGCGAGTCCTCCTATTATGCTCCACTTATGGTGAGCTTCATAAATTGTGACCCACTTATATGTGTATCCCTGATGGGAGATTTAAAGTTGTGAACCTTGTCTGTCACTTTATTTTTGTGCATCATTGAGGGCTATAAGTCCAAAAGCAAAAATTTATTATTTAATACAATGGGTTTAATGTGTTTCGGAATAATTGATTCCAATTTTTATGAATTATACGCCCTACCGATATGAGGGTTCATTATATGTTGTGAAAATTATTTATGAAAAATATTGGGAAAAAAAAAAGAAAGAAAGGAAATTAAAATTTTCAGTTGGCACAATGTGCAACAAAATTATGATTCGGATTTGAGGACGAGATCCTCGCATTTTTACACGATGTAAAATATTTAAATCGGGCTCAAGCCGCGGTGGAAGTTATGTAAGAACGAGGTCCTTGTGGTGANGAGTTGAGGATGAGATCCTCGCATTTTTACATGATGTGAAATACTTAAACCGGGCTGCAAGCCGCGGTGGAAGTTATGTAAGAACGAGGTCCTTGTGGTGAAATATTTATGAGTTTAAAATTATCCCTTTGTGAAATTAATTTGTACAATAATATTAATAGGGAGTCATGCCTGTTAGGCTTATTTGATAATTCTTGTGTATTTTTCTATTTATATTCAGCCATTTTCGTGCTGTAAATATTGAGTTTTAGCCTATGAGGTGAGTGCCCAGGTGGCGTTAAATGTGACTCATTAATCCGAGTAAGTAATCATGAGGTCTTCATGCCTCACGTTCTGTTGTCAGTGTTGTGAAAATTCGAAACGAGGTGGTGGTTAATATGACATTAATTGATGATGCTGGAATTAATTATGAACAGCTTTTAAGATCAGTGATGTGGTGATGAGCATACATATGATGTGTTTCATGTCTTGATATCATTATGATAAGGCAATGCTGAGATTAATGTTATTGATATATACCTTGTGGTATTTTGTTGGGTTGTGGATATATTGTTAGGAGTTGTTTGGGTGTTACTCTTCCAGGTGGATAGACCCAATTACAAGGGAGACTCTGCCGAAACTTTTGAAAGATTTGGAGGATTTAGAATTTGCACAAAGAGAGTTAAATATGTTATGTGTTTGAGGGCGAATGATCCTAAGCGGAGAATAATATAACACCCCAGAGAAAGTTTTGAGTTACTTCAACACTATTGAGGAAATTTATATGTGCATAGGCACGAGTTGCTATAGCCAGATGAGACTAATGATGTGCATTGTTGTGAGAATTCAGGCATTTTTGGAAATGATTGGAGAATTAGGGATTTTTGCTTTAAAGCTTATAATAATGGAGAAAATAAATAATCCCAATTGAGATGGTGTTGTCGCACCCGTGTTAAATTGCGGGAATGTAAAATCACTTACAAGTATGTGTGCAAGCATATACTCAGTAATTTAAAGTCCTCAAAAAGATTCTTAGCACGTTCGAAGACGAACGTTTGTTTAAGACGTGGAGAATGTAACGACCCAATTTGTCATTTTAAGAATTAACGCCCCGTTCAGTGACTTAAGGTCTCGAGCAGCTTCGCAATATGTATTATGACCGGATGGTGTGGTCGATTTGATTTACTAAAGATTCAGAATTAAATAAAAAAACAATCCTTATTTAGAAGCTTAAATAGAAAGAGTTGACTCGAGAGTTGACTTTTGAGTAAACGACTACGGAATGGAATTTTGATGATGCCAATAGCTCTGTATGGTGATTTTGGACTTAAGAACGTGTCCGAAAAATTATTTGTAGGTCCGTAGTGGAAGTAAGCTTGAAATGGCAAAAAAATTAAATTTTGGAAAGTTTGACCTGGGGTTAACTTTTTGATATCGGAGTCGAAATATTATTCTAAAAATTTGAATAGCTTCGTTATGTCATTTATGACTTGTGTGCAAAATTTGAAGTCATTCCGGATTGATTTGATATGTTTTCGGCGCAAGATATAGGATTTGAAAGTTCAAAGTTCATAGATTTTGATTTGAGGTGCGATTCGTCGTTTTGATGTTGTTTGATATGATTTGAGGCCTTGAGTAGGTCAGTGTTATGTTATGGAACTTGTTGGTATGTTCGGACGGGGTCCCGATGGCCTCGGGTGAGTTTCGGATGCTTAACGGATCAAATTTGGATTTGGGGGAGGAGCTGAAGCAGCTGGGATGCTGATGTGATCGCACCTGCATGAAAAAGGGCTGCAGGTGCGAGCTCGCGGATGCGAAGAATGATTCGCAGAGGCAAAAATGCATGGGATGTCCAGGCACCGCGGGTGCGAAGACCGCAGGTGCGAAAACAGTCATCGCGGGTCCGAAGATCGTGGGTGCGAAGACCGCAGGTACGAAGAAATCAATGCGGATGCGAAGACCGCAGGTGTGAAGAATTCACCACGGATGCGAAAATCCTGGACAGAATGTTAAAAACAAAGGGGGTTCCGAGTTTTGCCATTTTTGGGCCTTCAAGCACGGTTTTTGGGGCGATTTTGAGAGAGAATTCAAGGGAAACTTGAGGTAAGTCACTTGTGATCATTGGCGATTTTGAGAGAGAATTCAAGGGAAACTTGAGGTAAGTCACTTGTGATCATTTCTACTCCATAATATTGAATTACCATCAACTAATCCGACTAGATTACATGTTTTTTAGGTGTAAATCGGGGGTTTGAACTTAGGGATTTGAAAATAAGATTTGAAGATTTGGAGGTCGAGTTGAGGTCGGATTTTGGTAAACATAGTATGATTAGACTCGTGGTTGAATGGGCTTTCGGATTTTGTAACTTTTGTCGGGTTCCGAGATGTGGGCCCCACGATCGATTTTTGAGCTAATTTCGGATTTTTTGTTGGAAAATTAGTATTTTCTTATGGAATTAATTCCAATAAATTTTATGGACTGAATCGAATTATTTGTGGCTAGATTCGAGGTGTTTGGAGGTCAAATTCAAGCAAGAAGGCAATTATGGAATATTGGCATAACTTCAAAAAGGTAAGTGACTTACTTAACCTCGAGTGGAGGAAATTTCCCTTAGGCATTGAGTCTTATGTGCAACTTGGGTAATTGAAAACCATGTACGCGAGGTGACGAGTACGTACTTGGTTTATATGTGTAAATTTTATTGGGTTAAAGTCTTGAGTATATTGTGTAGTAAACTGGATAATTGTTGGCATATATTTAATCATCTACTTGTCGTGTCTAAACTCTTGTTGTTGACTCTGTTGTTATATGACAATGTGATGTGATTATTATTTGACTATTTATGAAATTTCGTGAATTTGATGGTTGATAATTATTGAAATTTAATTTCATTTTGGATTTTTCCCTCTGCAAATAATTATTTAAATGAGCTTAAGAAGAGGTGTTTATATAATTATTGAAAATTTGAATTTAATGAACACTTTGTTTTATGTCGAGTAATTTTTATCTCTATTTTATTGTTTTTGGGTGTTGTGCACCTTATGGCCGAGCCATGGGCTCTTATTGCGAGAAATAATGTATTGTTGATTTCTGTGGCAAGTTGTAATATTTGAGCACTTGATGTGCAATTTGTGATATGTTGTAAGATTTGGGCACCTGATGTGCAATTTGTAATATGTTTCAAGATTTGAGCACATGATGTGCAATCTGTGATATGTTGTAAGATTGAGCACTTGATGTGTAATCTGTGATATGTTGTAATATTTGAGCACTTGATGTGCAATTTGTGAAATGCTGTAATATTTGGCACTTGAGGTATAAGTTATATTATGCTACGATATTTCGGCACTTGAGGTGTGATTTGTGAAATATTGTAATACTGATACGCATGCGATGAGATAAGGGTGGCTTGAAATGCGTGGCTAGTAAGGAAACTACTAGAAGTCATGCGGTGATATAAGGTCAGGGTGTTGAAACGCATGCGGTGAGATAAGGATGACTTGAAACACGTGGCTAGTAGGGGAACTACTAAAATCCATGCGGTGTGATAAGGGTAGCTAAAAACGCGGGATGTTATTTCAGGAAAAAATAATTTCTTTAAAATTAAATGTGAAGGCTCCCGCGGTGATATAAGAAAATGAGATATTGTGAATTTATTTATAATTTGGGACTACGAGGCGGTACCTCAGGAGTGCCCTTTTGTTGATATTTC
>AWOL01S0013422.1:0-35933 GCA_000715115.1 Nicotiana otophora | reverse complement strand
ATATATATATATATATATATATATATATATATATATATATATATATATATATATATTAACATGTTGTATTTTAACTCTTTCCTTTATTATTTTTGGATTTCCAAATATGCTTTTCAATCAGGCTACCATTCAACTAGTGAAACTCAAACGGGGAGCTTTGTTGAGATTATCATAATTTTCGGATATGCAGACTATTAAGGCAATGAGTGGCATATAGATTTGCCCTTTTTGAAATATATTGGAATTGCCATTACTTGTACTATGTATTATGTGTATGTGGACTACTCAAGAAAGGGCAGACTGCAGATTAATTAATGGTATCATTTTGTTCTTTTTAATTCCATTTGCTGCTAAACTGACCACTCTATCAAAAATTGGTGGTTTAAATTCTAATTATGAAGGTTAACATAACTAGCTCAGATTATCTTTATCAAAAATCAAAATTAGTATGGATATTTTCAAGCCTTTTAAGATAATAACGATGACAAACAAATAAAAATCTCAAGCAATAGTTTGTCTAGCAATCAACGTCTTGGGCTTGAGTTTCATTCATATGATTACAATCAAGATAGACATGTATTTCTCCCAATTATGTATGGTAACAGAATAATAATAAAATGAGAAAAATACTTACCCTCATTGACGTTCACACCTAATCAAGTGGAGTAATAATTAACTACAAGAGTTAAAAAATAAATCACGTGACTATCATCAAGTGAAAAACATTTATATGCAAGACAATTATTTTACAATTCATTGATTTGATACAAATAATGAGTGGTGGTTTGGTAGCTTATTAGGAGAAAAGTTATCTGAGGCAACATAACTTATGCAATGTTTAGTAGTCATTAGTTATTTTGTACAAAATTCAGCATAACTAATACCATGTTTGGTTGCCATCTTAAAATTCTACATAAATAATACATGTATAAGTTATGCGTCAATCTGTATATTATTTTATGCGCGGTAGAAAATGGAATAACTAATACATGTATTAATATATGGATAAAATATTAAAATGACAAATTTACCCTTATCATTTTACACATAAAGGCTTCCTTCAATGATAAAATATTGAAAGGATTTGTATCAAACCCTTTGGAGAACAAGCATGGAGATTATGATGCATCACTGCTAGGCTCTTCCTCTTCTCAATCTATTAGAGACAAAATCAGTAAATAAGTATTTTACTTTAAAATTTATACAATGTATATCAATTTCTAATACAACAAACCAAATATTCAAAAAAAAAAAATAATCCTTGCATTACTAACTAATCTATGTATAACTAATATCTACATAACTCTAACCGGCAACCAAACGACCCCTGAGTGCCAGTGGCGGACGCACGTGGTGGCAAGCGGGTTCAACTTAATCAAATAATATTGTGTATATGTATAAATTAGGACTAAAGTTGTGTAAATTTTGTATAAATATTTTATTTGAACCCACTTGACAACTACTATTTTACGACTAAAGTTATGTACTTCTAAGATTGAACCCGCTTGTATAAAATCTTGGGTCCGCCACTGCAGAGTGCATATAAATTTTATCCGCTTGACATAGAGGCATCAACGAAACGTTGTCATTTGTTGAAAAGGCTCCTTACAAAGGCAAGAAGCAAGGGAGGTACCAAATCCAAATGCCATGAAAATCATTTTAGGAAAAACAAGATTTATAAAAATTATTCTAATCATTCGGGTCATAAAGAGTTCAAAGACTATGTTTTAGCTGGCGAAGTGCAAAAATAGCCATTTTAGGCCCCCATTTAAAGACTAGTCAACATTTATAATTTTTTTTAGCCGTTTCACAATCAACTTCAGATATGTCGGTCTGAATTTTATCTTTGTATTTCAAAACTTCAGACCTTCTGATATGAAATTAGTCTTTGGTAAAGTCCAATCGGAGGTTCAGTCTGAATTTTGTCAAGACTGACTAAATTTTAAATAGGGCTACTACAAGCGGCTACCCGGTGTCATTTTTACCATTTTAGCTTTAATTAAAAAACCCAAAATTCAAAGCCCAATCTAAGGACATGATTCAGCCCGTAATCACAAAATGAGTTAGCTGAAGCGTATTTACATATCGGCGAGCACGACCGGCGACGGCGAGCGTACCGGCAAGATGAATTACGTCCGGCAGAGTCCGACGAGTCGGAGAATGGCATGGCCGCTGCAAATGGGTGGACTTTTGATGCTTCTTTTACCAAATCTGTTTCCCAGTCTCTTCTCTCCTCTTGGCCGCTCTTACCCTTCCCTTTTTTCTGTAATATCTCTTTACTTCTCCTTTTTCAGCTTTTTTCACAGTATCTTAAAAGATTAAATAATTTAGTATTGGAATGAAATGTGCTGGATATAGTGATGAAACGGAAAATTATTGATTGATTGATTTTTGGACAACAGTGGGTTGCTCTAGTGTCACCTTCCACTTCCAACCAAGAGGTTGTGAGTTCGAGTCACCCCAAGAGCAAGGTGGGATTTCTTGGAGGGATCTTTCGGAAACAGCCTCTCTACCCAGGGCAGGCTAAGGTCTGCCTACACGTTAGCTCTCCAGGCCCCACTAGTGGGATTATACTGGGTTGTTGTTATTGTTGTTGTTGTTGTTATTGATTGATGTATCCGGTTACTAATGCAATGTGGTGGATCAGAACTTAGGTGAACAAGAATTTGTTGATTAGCTAATAACTTATCGCATACTCACTCTGTCCCTAATTTATGTGATACATTTAAGATTCTCATTGATTTATAGTCACAGAGTTTTTTTTTCCTTGTACTTTGATTGGATGTATTGTCCAAGCAGATTGCTGAAATAGTTTCCTTTCTTTATTTGTGTAACCTAAAGGTTACAGCTTTCTGTTACTTCTCAGTTCTCAGTGCAGCAGCACATTTTACTGAATTAGAGCTTTCGAAAGATCATATTTTCGTGGTCTAATGGTATCATTTCATGTACCGCTAAGATCACAGAGATTGTTGTATGCTCTTATCATTAGTTGTACTTAGTGTCAATCATGGCCAGCTTAGCCATGTAAATTTTTGATTCCTCATATATGGATTTCCAGGTGTTCATGATTCACATGCACCTCGATTTCTCTTAGAAGATTGTACCTGCTCAAACTTGTAGAAATATTCAGTTCTTTTATTAGTTAATTCGTGTAATTTGCAGGAATGGAATGCTCCAAAGTCTATGCACGTGCATTTACTAAACAGGGCTTTGCAACAACAGACGGTGAGTAGAGTTGCCACTTCATTTCTTTATAGCTGTGAGATTGCTATGGAAGTTTTGGGACCATATATTCAAAATCTGTATTAATTTAGCACCTTTCAGTCTAATGCGCAAGAAGCAAACCTCTGGTCGCCCTTGCCTAATCAGGGATGGGAAGCCTGCGCTGATAATCAAGACACTCAATGTGAGAGTTACACCATACATACTTTTGTATCTTGTCTCTGCTTTATGAAGGGGATTCTTAGCAATTTAAATTCTTCGTGTTCTAAGCATTTTTCAATTGCATGCGTTTGTAGCATTGCATAGGAAGTCTCAGGTGTACATACAGGTGTTTTTGGATGGAGGATTGAACCAACAGAGAATGGGGGTATGTAATTTTCTGTTATGATATTGGTTAGTTTACAGATTCTTGATGTATATGACTTTCGGGTCACTTTAGTCTCATGAATGATTATGTTTACTTTGCTCCCATGATAGATCTGTGATGCAGTAGCTGTTGCTAAAATTTTAAATGCGACACTTGTAATTCCGTATCTTGAAGTAAATCCAGTTTGGCAGGACCCAAGGTATTTACTGTCAGCTATTACAGCTTCCACTTTCTAAGTACTTTTATAGCTTTATGTGAACTGCCCTTTTACAGATTGATACTCCTTATGTGAAGTGCTTTCACAGTTCCTTTGCAGATATTTTTGATGTTGATCACTTTATCAATATCTTGAGTGGTGACGTCTCTGTAGTTAAAGAGCTTCCCAGTGAGTACTCCTGGAGTACCAGAGAATACTATGCAACAGGCATACGAGCTACTAGAATTAAGACAGCGCCTGTACATGCTTCTGCTACATGGTACCTGGAGAATGTTCTGCCTGTAATGCAGAGGTACTACTGAAATGTCCACCATTTTATACATTTTCATTTTTGCCAGCTAACACATTCTCATTACCAGATGCATTTTTGTAGATTGCTTGATTTAACTGGGACACTCTGCCTATAACAATTGAAATCTACTTCTGACTTCTCTTTGTATGATTAAAAATAAAGCTTGAACTCACAGCAAGACTAACTCGCTTCTTTCTTCCAGCTATGGGATTGTAGCTATTGCTCCATTCTCTCACCGTTTGGCTTTTGACAACCTACCTTCAGACATCCAGCATCTGCGTTGTAAGGTCAACTTTAACGCGCTAGTTTTTGTTCCCCATGTCAGAACGTTAGGCGACACACTCGTCAGTCGTCTGCATAGCCCTCCTAGTATGAATAAAGCATCAAGTGCTACACACTTCCACGATAGGGAAAATGACAGAGCAGGAGCTGGAAAGTATGTTGTATTGCATCTCCGCTTTGATAAAGTATGACTATCTTCTACCTTGCTGACTCAATTCCACAATCATAGTTTAGACTATGCTTGAAGTCGAGTCTGTGTTCTTGGGCTTTTTAATTCCTCCGGTGACAACTATGAGGGTATTGCACTGTATCAGTGTTTATGCCAATGTTCCATGTCTATGCTAGTTAAAGACACTATTATATGAGGGTTCAGTAAATTAAAGGCCACTTGGTATAATTATCTGTCAGCCACTTTGGTTAAATATGCTTATACACATCTCCAAGTTAAGAAAGTTAAAACCCGTCATGTTTCACTAAAATTCACTTGGATACCTTCGATTTTGATCCACCCATCCGTTAATGGAAACAAATAGAAAGGCTTTTGCACAAGACGACAGTTATTTGTTTAATACACTTGGATGTTAATTGCCTGGAAAATGTCTTTTAAACAGGATATGGCTGCTCACTCAGCTTGTGATTTTGGTGGCGGCAAAGCTGAGAAACTTGCTCTTGCAAAATATCGCCAAGTACTTTGGCAAGGGAGAGTTCTTAACTCCCAGTTCACAGATGAGGAGTTAAGAGGCCAAGGGCGTTGTCCATTAACTCCTGAAGAGATAGGACTCCTTTTGACAGCCTTGGGATTTAACAACAGCACACGGCTATATCTTGCTTCCCACAAGGTGTCTAACAATGATATTACTTATCTCTTTAAAAAGAATAGTGTTTCATTGTCAATAACAGCTTAAGCACTCTTTGAAACTTTTCCCATTTTCATCAGGTTTACGGTGGAGAAGCAAGGATATCGGCTCTTCGCCAGTTGTTCCCATTTATGGAGGACAAGAAAAGCCTTGCTTCTTCTCATGAATTATCCGAAGTGGAAGGAAAAGCTTCTTTATTAGCTGCTCTGGATTATTATGTGAGCATGCAGAGCGATATATTCATTTCTGCTTCTCCCGGCAACATGCACAATGCACTGGTAATTAAATTGTATATCAGAATTTCTTATTAATTGCTAGATTCTAGTCTATCTTAATCTTGATTATGCTTTGAAACTGATATGGGATGGCATTTTAACAACTCTCAGTTGGGGCATCGAGCATACAAGAATCTTAAGACTATTAGACCAAACATGACATTGTTAGGCAAGCTCTTCCTGAACAAGACTATGGAGTGGTCCGAATTCCAGCGTGCAATACAGCAGGGTCACAAGAATAGACAAGGGCAAATGCGGCTACGCAAGGAAAAACAGTCAATATATACTTACCCTGCTCCTGATTGCATGTGTAAAACTTAATTTTGACACCCTTTGGAGAGACTAATTTTATCAAACGTGATATTCACAAGTAAATTTGTTACTTATATTATTGTGTTCACTACACCAAAATAGGATCTTTAGTTGACCATATCCAGGATACAACAGCGTAGTCTCCTCATTCTAGCTAGCCTCAAACATTTGCGATTATGGCTAGTCAGTGCATCAGGATAAATTTTCTTTTATGTAGTATGTAGTGGCCGAGAGTTAGAAAAAGGAAGTGTCTTAACTCTCTGTACATGATTCGCATAAAGGGCTGGATACCCTTGTGCAAGAAAACATTGGTTCAATAATCCATATGACCCAAGCAGAAGGTTTTTGAAGTCGCAGTTCTGATATTAGTATTTATTTTATCTCCAATCGTAATTCATGCTTTTAAAGACAGCCTGGTAACTACAAATTATAGAAATCTAACTTGCTGGCTAAAACATAATCAACTTCGTCTATCTATGAGGAGCCGCAGCGGATTATAATTTAATTGATACACACATATGTTCATACACTACTAAGTGACATAATATGGGGGACCGACAATTTTTCTTTTTAATTACTCAATTGTTAGTCATCAATTTTACTAACATAGATTAACTGAAGTGTCTAATCTTGCACAAGATTTTACTGATGAGCATGTCTAGCAAAATTCATTTTCTATATAATTTTCATTTTTTGCGAACAAGAGATTGGTGTAATGGGAAAACTCGAGATTTTGAATGATCTTAGCTGGTAAACAAATACGTCATCACCTATATATTTGATGTCAATGCAAAATTATTCTCAATAATCATCATTCCTTCTTCGTTTTTTCCTTCTTTTTCACTTTCCACTTTTCTTTTCTTTTTTACTTTCTGAATTCAGACACGAGAATTAGCTTTTTAACTTTCTTACTATGGTTTTAACCATCACAAGAATAAGTTCATCCAACTGTAGTTACATTTCACTCCAAAACTCTGCTGGAGTTTCTGTACAACAAATCAATCAACTGCAAGCTAAAGTCATTTGATGGTCGCCAAGCTTTAAGCTAAAATTTAGTAGCAATATGCTTTAGTTGATAATTATTAAATGCTAAAATACAAGTCAATTACTGCTCCACAATTATACAAAAATGGAACTTCATGAGAAACATTTACATTGTGCAATAATGCAAGCTCTAAAAAACAGCCTTAGTGCATTATTAAACGTTGTTGAACCCACAAATGATAATCACCTTTCGCGTTCTTTTTGGACGCTTGGTGCACTTGGAGCTTCAGCCATCTGATCATCCATCTTATCTTTATTTGAGCTGGTTGAGCTATTCCCATTCCGGCAGGCAGCCAACTCCTTTGATTCTGAGTCGGAAAATGTTGGAGAGGGAGAGGGAGAGGGTGGAGTCGTTTCTTCCTCAATTGGAAGTGTTAATTTTGACCCTTCTAGTGCAACACCAAGAACAATGTTATCTTCTAACATGGGCCTTCCCACAGAAGGTGGTGAAATTGGTCTTTCAGCATCTTGTTGTGCCTGTGAAGCAGCAGATGCCACATCTGTCTTCTCAATGTTGATATCTGATGTCAACCCTGGTGGCTCTCCAGTTGCTGAAGCAACTTGGTTTTTCTCAGAGTTGCTTTTAACTGGACTAATCGATCCTTGTTTTGGTGTTTTTCCATCTAAAGACAAAGTTGCTACTTTTAAATCGACATTAGCATTTGATGCTGACGAGACCTTAACAACTTCTTTCTCAGTAGGTTTTGATAGCAAACCATTTGTATCATCAGCAGCCTGTGATGTACTTGGTGCTTCAGCCTTTCCATCTTTTTCTTCATCAGGTTGTACTGAACGGGCAGACACCTTAGTTTTATCGTCATTATTGATCCTATAAGAAGGCTCAATAAGGAAGAATGGGCGATTAGGACGGTCACGAGAGAAAATGGAATCAGCAAATGGTACATCATCCGCATCAGGTTCGCGATATGTTTTCTGCACAGTACGAAGAGGTGTAGCAAGCCGAGCACGATGATGGCTGATTACTCGAAGCAGATCCAGCAATATAACTTCCTGCAACCGCAAGTTGATGGAACCATTAGCAGGAAGTTACTATAATCCTGATAGACCCTAGGACCTCAACTGCCACATACACACACAACAGATGGAGATGAAAGAAAAGGCCTCTAGATAGAAGCAGATTGAAAGTATGCCCCCCACAAACCTACAGTTTGGAGTTACAGCTGGAAGGCACTATACTAAAGCTTGAATCAAATTATTGCAGATACTAAAGGTGATTATAGACTTTTTGTGTTATTTCTGGCAATAGTAACATGAGGAACTGCCGAACAGATGGTAGAAGAGAAATTGTGGCTGCATAAAGCATATAGAATAGAAGACCCATCTAAAACTGGGCACTAAGAAAAAGAGCTTATACATGACTACATATAAATCGATTAATGTATGGTAATGGTTGACCAGATTTACTGTAAGCAAAGATTTTATACTTATTTACAAAATCAGACTCAGGACTGCTTCTTTGAACCAGGGGATAAAACTCGTACCTTCACTCGGGAGTACTCTTCAAAATAAGAAGTCTTCACAAAGCAAGAAATCATGATCTGTTACACATGCCACGAGTAAGAAAATTGAGTCATACTTTTAAAAGTAACTTACTTCCTTAAACTATGCACAAATGTAAGATATGCCAAGATTGGATTCTCTAACACAGACATGTAAAATTAATATGAAAGACAGGTGGAAACACTTGCACAAGAGATGAAGTGATCCTGTGGCTAAGGGGCCTAGAAGTTCCCAATACTAGCACTAGGCTCTACACATTTAGAGAGCTAACCCGTGTCGAGTGTCGGGCAGAGTTAAAGGAGCTTCTATCCTTGCTCTTTGCACGCATCGTCACCCAGGCTAACAGGGCTTTTACTTATTCAGGGGGAGAATGGAGTCTTGGAAAGCCTAATTGAGAGTAAGATCCTTCACCCCTTTTCAGTCTCTACAGGGTTCACACATTTCTTCAATATAGGTGAGAATGGACCAACCAGAGATGGAAGAGATCAAACACAGAGATACGAAGCAGCTAGCTTTCTTAACGTTTATCAAAACAGGCTCGCATTTTATCAAAACAAACAGAGGAAAATAATCGTATAAAAAAACACTCCTGACCAACTCCTTCCTCTTTATGTATGATTAGAATCTTTAAAAGTCTAATGCAACGCAAGAAAGACGATTCAGCGAACTTGAGATGGCTGTTATTTGTCAAGCTTATAACTCATGACAACAATATCATGACCATGAATAGTTGCATTACAAACAGCTGTCAATGCATTTTACCACTGTATTTCAGGAATTGAATGAGGTAGGTAAAGAAGTATCACCTACCATAAGAGCCTGATTCTCTGGATCAACATTATCCAGAAAAACTCGCCTATGCAATCGTTGCTGTTCTATTTGAGGATTTTTTGCCAAAACCTTCCGCATATCCGCAATAATGTTCTGCACGCAAAAGAGGCGTGTGAATACTCATCAGCCAACAAAAATTGTTTTTCAAAAATAAAAAAAAAATGTTAACTAACTAGAAAATTGAATTTACCGACATTGATCTTATTCACATCCAAGTGGCTGATGGCAAGGTGAGTCTTGATCCTCCAATGAGTCTTCTGGCTAAGATTCCTGACGATATTCACTGAAAATTTGTGATTTGGTATATGAATGGCTTCACGGTCATCACCTCTTATGACTGTTGGTGACCACCAACCTACGTGCTAAACAACAAGAAAGAAGTCATACAACAGCTCAATACCACGATTTAGCTTTCTGTTTCAACTGATTCAGCACAAATGGATGAAGCTGTTATCCAACCACATCTTCATGCAAATCCTTGCATATCAAGCATGCAATATTTCTTGTTATTGCATTATTTAAAGTATATTCCTTTATTATCTAATTGGCGGCAGGAGCTTAAGATTTACCTCCACTGTACCAGAGACGTCATAGCCCTGTATCTTTGTCTGTATCCAATCATTTAGAACAAAGGGCCTTGTTGCATGGATCATTATGCTTGAGAGGAAGTTCGTAAGTATCTGAACAAGCCCCAAGGAAGTAAAAAATATAAGTTGCACTAATCCAAGTGGGCACACAAGCCCTCTACCCAGACGAGAAAAAAAAGAGAAGGAAACATGAAAAGCAGAAGTAATATTAAACCAACTAATTGGGAGAACATCCCAAATGAAATAGAGAAAAGGTATAAAACCTCATTTCGCCGACACTTAGAAATGTGAAACAAATGGTCAGATTACCTCACGACCAGCAAGAGTAAGCAATACTGTCCCAAGACCCCCAGCTGTCAACCACTTCTGTGTAGAAAAACCAAGCAGTTCCATGAACAATGAAACAGCTGCAACCCACACTGCAGTATATACAGCTTTCCCTGCAAATTCAAATCCCATCTGAAAAGAGAAAAACACACATTTGAAGAATAAGAATTTGGTCACAGAAGGCAACAACAAATGATAGCAAAAACCATGGCACAGAAAAGAAAATATGATGCTGCATATTTTTCTGGAGAGGCCACTTAATCATTAGAGTTTAATTGGTATGGTAGTTTTAGATTACTTAAATATGCACAGGAAAGGTGTAATAGCAATTGCACACTAGTATGTGATATCGCCAAACTAACTTAAGCCTCTAATCTGGAGTTGGATCCATATTACTTAAGCCAAGAATGAAGCTTCTTTGGAGAAAGAGTATGATCTTGGGGAAAAGGGAATCAACCAACAGGCATCACTAAGCTTTTGACAAATAGGTAATAAAAGTGCTTCCAGTTGTTTAGTTTACTTGTTTAGCATAAGACTTTACGTGCTGTTTAAGAATCTAGACCGGGCTTCATTTTAAACATTTCTGCATTAACTAAGGTTATATTTTGCAAGCTTCAACAGATTGGAGTAAATACATAATTCCCACACATACATTTCTTGCATCAGAAGGGTCTTTTGTCTCCATAAGGAATTTTTGTGTTTGCTGAATCAAGCTGCCAAAAAAGAAAATCAAGATGAACTTCATGTATTGTAAACAGACAGCAACTAATCAGAATTAAGTAATTAAGACATTGGGAAAACCAAGAGTATGATGGAAAGCTACCATTGGTGCTATTAAGAACTATGATAAATGAAATCCGTCAACCAATGAATAGATACGGCATTAGAAATTCAAATATAACAAGATCTTGAAAGCAAAATATCACCTAGATAAACAGTAGGCAAGTGCCATCACTGTCGATAATGATCTTATAAAAGTAGTAAATCTTTGCTTGACTGCCTGGCTTGCAGCTGAAGGTAAAATCAGTGGATCCACTGCTCTGCAAAAGTTCAAGTCAGCAACATGAGTGTTTTATAAAGCAAAATATCTAACATGTTTAAAATTTTAAAAACTGCACTTCAATTTAACCTGCATATAAGTATTGCTCCGGTCCATAAAAGCACAGGTTTAAGATAGGAATCTGCAACATGATGCAAACCGCTTTGTTTCCAATTACTATCACTTTCCTGCATAAAGATTTTCAGAAAAAGCCTTAAGTTAGGGACAATAATGATGTAGACAACTTGCAGCAAGCCAACGAGAAAGATTGTCCAGAGAAGCCAGTACATGAAAGAAAAATTTTCTGCCAAAACGCATCAATGGAATAAGACCCCATGCGGCTAAAACAATAACTCCAATGGCCGGAACCAGCTGAAGCACAAGGGGGCTCCCATGTATAGTATTTAATGACCTGCAAAATAAAACTAATAATTGCATAGGTGCCAATTTGATCATTTCAATCTTGGAATGTGGGTGGAAAAAAAAAGAAAATTAAAATGTGGATGGAGGATAAATAAAGCAGGCGGGATGCTATAATCATGAGTGATAATTCCACCTATTGAGTAAAATCATCAGACATTTAATTAGGTAGAGAATCAAGATCAGGTTAAATTGTGAAGGGCTGAAGAATGGATTATGATTTGTGAGAAAAAGAACTCATCCTCATTGAGAAAGAGATGCTACTTAATTACTAGCAACATTGTTGATGATAAGAGTTGTAGTTGACAGGAATCAATTATTAAAAACTCCTAGATCTAAATGTCCATGCAACTTGAATAGAGATATATTAGATAGAGAAACATGTACCTTTTCCATATTAGTGCTGCTGTTTTCAGAAATTGACTCTCATATCCTCCACTTGGCTTTAATAAGGAGCGGCAAAGCAATACATTACATCTAGTAGGTGAATGATGGGTAAACAAAGGCCCACGTACACTATTCAGAAGGTAAATGCTCCACGCATCCTGCCGCTAAAGATGCAATATGCCACATATCAAGGTGTCAATGAGGGAGTATAAATTAGACATAAATCTGTAGCCAAATAACTTATAATATAGCTTAAGAAAGTGCTTTTAGGATGATTGCAGCAAATGTAAATGCTCCTCTTATCTCATTCAGAAAATGGCAAAATGGAAAATGTCGTAGTAACAAGGAGAGCTACAAACAAGCTGACTTCAGCTGATTAATGGAATAAGCATGGCTCAATTGTTAAAATAATATCAGCTTGAGCATACTGAACCCAGGAGAACTCAAGCTGTAGCTCGAATTGGCTCATTACAACAACTCCATCTTGAACCAGTCTCAATTTATTTATGTGTGAATACACTTGCGCGATAATAAAGGCACATCACATTTTTGGGCTTCCGTAGAACTTTTCACATTATCAACCTTTACGATCTTGATCACAAGGCAAAATAAGTCGACTCATCTACTGAACACATATGAACTTGAGCTCAAGATCCGCTCATAATTTAAACAAGTAAGCAAAGTCAAACATATTCAAGTTAAGTCAAACTGTTTCTGTTGAACTCAGCTTATTAGTAAAGCTATAGAAAATCTTGTCAAGTACATGAAGCTTGTTTTTCTAGAGTCAAGTTCATGATGCTCAAGTGATGCAAATGAAGAAAATGAAACAACTGCTTGTGGAATAAGATCAACAAAAAATAGACATACATGAGAAGGTCATGATATACCTAGATTGAAATGTTGAACCAATATATACAATAACATAATGACCGCAAAGTGAGTCATAAAAAAGCTAGCTGAATGATGCATGAACAAAAAGGAATGGGAAGGTTGTAAATAAAGAAGGAATGTGGTAATTATAGTCTGATGCAAAGCATACCGAAGAATGTGATGACAGAAATTTGCTGCAAGAATCTGTCTGGATCCTGCTCATTGTGCCCTACAAGCAAACAAAAAATTCAAGAGTTGAGGACATCCTTGTTTGATCAGTAAAAAGTTGAGAACATCATTGACTCTATTGATCAAGTATTAGAAGAAGAAAAAACAAATGCACGAACTGAAATGTACCTTAGGCTGGCAGGTGAATCCACATTTCCCGTGGATTCCCAGTTCGCGGGGCAGCAGCAATGAGACAGCAGCTGCCATCGTCTAATATACTCAAAGATATAACACCCAGAAGTCACAATGTTAAAGTGCATATGGGAAGAACCTTTATCTTCAGAACCTACCCAAAAGAAAGGGTGGAGAACAAAAATCAAATTAAGCATGAAGCAACCTGCCAAACGGTAAGCAAAAAGAAAGCCTCCCCCTTTAACTGCATCACGGGTCCTAGTTATCCAACACAGTGGCGGATTTGCAACAGTGGCAACGGCAGGCGCACCCACTGCCTTAAATATAGGTAAAGTTCTTTTTAAAATGATACACACTAAGTCTCCACTCATTGTCACAAAGGATAAGCAGGTGCAGTGGTAGTCCGCACTCCGCACCCACCTGGCACTCACATCAATTGAGTGCAAAAGCTTCTGATCACAGAAACATCTAAAGTAAGACTTCTCTCCCAACATATCTCATCTATCCTATCAATTTCAAGTAGAAAGCGGGGGCATAACTAGGTAAGGGGAAGGGGTTCAACTGAATCCCGTTTTTTGAAAAATTACATTGTGCAAAAATGTAAAAACATATTCTTAAGCTATATATGAACTGTCGAATCACCTTGATATATCCTATCAATTTCAAGCAGAAAGTAGGGACATAACTAGGTAGAGGGGAAGGCAGGGGCGAATTTATAGGGGAGATTATCGGGCACGTGAACCCATGATTTCTCCGCAAAATTAGATATTTTATGTACTTATGTTGTAAAATTGGTATAATATTAACTGTTGGCACCCATAATTCAAGAAGATTGAATGGTGCACTTGGTTTAAGATTGAATTATTTACCAAGAGAAATAGGGATCAATTCCCACTTAATACATTTTTTCTCCTTTTTTTAGTAGTGCACCCATGTACTAGAAATCTTAGATCTGCCGGGGAAGGGATTTACAGTATGCAAATAACGTAAAAACATATTTTTTAGGCTACATATGAACTGTTGAATCCCCTTGACATAAGGGAGAATTCTAGTGAAAGTGACAAAGGGGTTCAAAAATTGCTTTAGGTTACAGGTTCAAATCCTAGGTGTGACATTCTAACAATTTTTTGAATCACCTTGTATAAATATGGCTCCGCCACAGGCAGAAAGTATAGGCATAAGCTAATGGGACAAAGGCACACCACGTCAAGCACAACTAAAAGTTAATGCATAACCCATGACAAAATCTAAACACAACCTAAAAGTTAAAATACTGCATAACCCAAAACGACATTAGTATTATACCACACACTTCTGCCTTGCGAAAAAAAATGCAACTCAGAAAGATCTTCTAAACAAGTCCCTAAGACACAAAATCTGAACAATCGAACTAGAAAAAAGCCTTAAATTTCACAACTAACCAAAAACTAAAAAGAATATTTAATCCCCATAATCAATAATCAAACTAATTACGAACCTTAATACCAATAAGCAGTGAGATTATCCCAGAAAGTGAAGCTAATTTACTTTAGAAAACAGCTAAAATCAGCTCGAAATCGGAGATCTTCGTGTATTGATGTAATGGAAAATGGTGAAAGGAAAGGAACGGAGATAACATGCGCAGGGAGGTGATGGGCACCAACACCGACGGCTACAGTTGCGTGACGGACTGAAAAAGATCACTGTTTTGGATAATTCCCACGTTTCGAGGTACCGGCCCCTTCCTACGTGGCACCGTTCTTTTTTATTGCCCAAGTTTTAAAGCGAAAAAAAATATAGATACATAGAAAATTTATTTAAATAAAAAACTTGGCGAGCTAACCACAAGATGCGGAAGCGCGGGTTAAGTGGTTTGGTCATGTGAGGAATAAGAGCACAGACGTCTCGGTGAAAAAGGGCGAGAGATTAACATTGGAGGGCCTACGGAGAGGTAGAGGTAGGCCAAATAAAAGGTGGGTATAGGTGATTAGGCAAGACATGACCCAGTTTCAGCTGACCGCGGACATGAACCTTGATAGGAAGGTACGAAGGTCAAGGATTAGGGTAGTAGAGTAGGTAGTCTAGAGTGTTCATAATGGTAGTATTGGCATGCAGTCTTGCTTTCTGTTGGTAATAGGTTTTTATGACTAACCGTTGTTTTTTTTCATTGTTGATCACCTTACTGTCTTGTTATTTTTATTTTACTTTTATATGGCTTTTTGTTATTGTTCCTTCATGTCTATATTTTCATTAATGTAGTGTTTATACTTTTCTGAGTCGAAGGTCTATTGAAAATAACATCTCTATCATAACAATGTAGAGGTAAGCCTTGTATACATACTACCCTCCCCATACCCCACGGTGTGAGATAATATTGGGTATGTTGTTGTTGTTGTAAAAAACGTGGTGAGTTGAAGAATGATGAGTAAAAGGGATTTTGGGTATATGGGATAAGTTAGTATAAAATTTAGGATTAAATTTATTTTATATTTGATTTTAATTAAGCAAGAGATTAAATTACATCTCCTAGGTAGGATGATTAATATCGGGATTAATTATTTGGATAAAGTTATAAAATGACCAACTTATCCTTTTTTTCTTTTCACCGCAACCTTTTTATTTTTTGAACCAAGGTTAAAATAGGACATAAATTTTACCCAAGCTTATCCACCTTCAAACTAAACACATGTTTTTAATTGTATATAATATATTCAATTTTAGTTCAATAAACCAAATAAAGCAATAACATTAAACTCCCGTTTGGCCATAGATTTTGGTTATTTTTTTTCAAAAAGAAATTAAAAACATTATTTATTCATAGAATATGATGAGTTTTTAAAAATCAATATTGAAATTTTTTATAATACTTTAATTTTTTTTGAATAAAAGATATATTCAAATACAATTTTAACTTTTAAAAATTATTATTTAATATAATTTAAAAAAAAAATTCAAATTTCAACCAAATCTATGTTCAAAGCTAATTAAATAGTCAAAGGGATTATTAATCCCAAGATTCCCAAAACTATCTTGTCCGCGAACCAAACGACGCCTTAAAGCCTTATCTAAAAGACGTATAAACCACACACTTCACTCTGTGCTAATTTCCACAAGAGAGAAAAAAAATCAAATTGCAGGGATGAGTGACGCTATGGGTATGGCGGCGCCACCGCCGTCAATAAACTCAGCCGCCGGGAACAACCACAGCCGCCACCACATGATGATGCACATGACGTTTTTCTGGGGGGGAAACGCGGAGGTTCTGTTTTCCGGTTGGCCTGGATATAACAATATGGGCATGTATGTGTTGGCACTTTTCTTCGTTTTTCTACTTGCCTTTTTCGCAGAGTGGATCTCACACACCAATTATATCAAAGAGAGTGCTAATCATGTGGCTGCTGGGTTAATTCAGACCGCGTTGTACGGCGTCAGGATTGGGTTGGCTTATTTGGTCATGTTAGCTGTTATGTCGTTCAATACCGGCATTTTTCTGGTGGCAATCGCCGGCCACACGTTAGGGTTCTTAGTTTTTGGTAGTAGGGTTTTTAAGAAATCGCCATTGACGGCTTATGCTAAAGCCTCCGATCTTCCTCCCGTCAGTTGTAATTGTTGACTAATTGAAATAAAATATTTAGTTGAGTATATCTTTTTTCTTCAATTCATAATTATTGGATATCTTGTAAAAAATTCACATTCTTGTGATTGCCCAAAGATTAATTCAATTAAAATTATGGAGAAAAAAAAAAGGAGTAAATATTACAGGCAATATGTGTAAAAAAATTCCCCCATACAACTGTTTTCCATACTAAACTTTCCTTCTTTGAAATTATTTTGATTTGTTATCTGAAAAAGGTAGAATGCATAAATATACTTATTTGCTAATATCAACAAAGATGTCCGGAAAGCAAAGCTTTCAATTCCAATCTCTGAATATTTAAGATTTTTAGCATTGAACTTATCATATTTGTAAAGTTATGGATTCATATTCATTATATCTTATAAATTTAATAAATTTTTACACATAAATTTATATCACACCTCAAAAGTTATGAATTCAATTGAACTTGTAACCATAGTGCTAGATGTGCCACTACTTTTAGGTGTTGTTTGATACGGTGATTGTAAAAATATGAATTCTTATGAAGTAAGTGACAATATATAAAGAGTATTATATGACCGATGATAATACACAGAGTGCTACATGGGAATACATGAATTTTTCTGTAAATATTGTGACATTGAAATCAATACCTTTATAAGAAGAAATATAAGATACTTTACTGCAAATGATTTGGGACGTGAAGACTGAACCCAATTGGAATTTGGTGAAACTTGGACATCAATTTTGTATCAACTTGTCATGTCATGCAATTTAGCACTTGTCTAATTTCCTCATAAAATTTGCATGTCTTTTGGAAGTATTAATGGGATTGAAAAGGGATGAAAGGTAAAGAGAAAGGGATGAAAGCCAAGGTTGCTACTACTTTTCCAATCAAATTTCAAACATGTGATTTGCCTTTTCATACCTTGCTGTGTAGGCCAAATCAACCGTCCGCGGAAAACTACCAGCTATGTCAAATATATAAGTAGTTTATTTAAAAATTGACTAATTTATAAAATATTATCAATATTAAACAATTAGTTATTTGTAGCCAAAAAAGGCTAAACTTTTTAGTGGATATTATTAGAATATATTTGGTACATCTTAAGGAGATTGAATCTCAGTTTTGAAATAATTTGATGGAGTTTTGAGATGGTTTGAATTGAAAATTCAAAGAACATGAAAAAAAATAGTTTGTGTATCATATTTGTATCAAATGTATATCCATGTATACTTGTGTGTGTGATACATGTGTTGCAAAAGAATCTTTTGAACTCGATTTTAACTACGAAATTTGATACCAAATCACCTCCGATCTTCCTCAAATTTTATATATTGACTCATCTATATATTTTCAAAGAATTTCAACCATACCCATTGAAAAAGGTCATTTTTGCTAAGATTATTGGAATCTTTTGTGTGTGTGTGTATATATATATATATCCGTCTAGCGCTTTTCGGTTGGGTTCCGCCCTAGGGGTTAGGTTAGACCGCTTGTTTTTTTTTCTAGTATCGAAGGCAGTCAACATGTCAGTCTTTTGCTCTTTTTCCTTCTCTCTTCCGGTTCTCCCCCTCTACTTTATTTGACAGGGACGGAGAATACCACTTTATCAATAACAAGAAAAAATTAGCAATTATGTTTCAAATGGTTTGAGCTTGGAAGCAACCAATATATATATATATATATCACCTTGTTTGCTACCTCATCCATAAATTTTCATTTCCGTCTTGCATCTAATGTCGCTGCTCACGCTAGAAGAAAATCTTTGTCTGTGATTCTTGGAGAGAAAGAATCTCATTTATTTGGGTTCTAAATTTTTATGTGTTTGGCTAGCATTGGTGATTAATGGATAGTAATACACAGTCAAGTAGACAAGAGTGAGTTGCTCTAGTGGCAAGCACTCTTCACTTCCAACCAAGAGGTTGTGAGTTCGAGTCAGCCCAAGAGCAAGGTGGGGAATTCTCGGGGGGAGGGAGCCGAGTTTCTATCAGAAACGGCCTCTCTACCCCAAGGCAGGAGTTTCCCAGACCCCATTAGTCTACCCCAAGGCAGGAGTAGGGTCTGCGTACACACTACCTTCCCCAGACTCCATTAGTGAGATTATACTGGGTTGTTGTTATTGTAGAAAATCTAAAAATAGCACATAAACTGGGACAAATGAAGTATGAGTTATGAATAAATTTTAAAAATTAACAATTCAAAAAATCTTTTTTATATCTAGCTTTGGATTTTCGTCCAACTTAAGGTTGATTATTATTCCTCCTAATTAGAGCCATCAAAATAAATTTGTCCCGTAAAGTTGATTCAACCCAACTCAATAATCTGTGGGATTGGTAAATACATTTCCAATAATGAAATAAATCAAGAAAAAATTAATAAAAAAAAATTCACTTTATTTCGACTACAAAAAAGTCAATTTATAATATTAGTAAAAACAATTCACATATTTTTTTGGATTTATCCTACTTGTCACAAGCATTTGCACTTTTCCAGGCCCTATATAAGATTGACGTTTCAATCCAACCTCAGGCCGATTTGAACAAATAGAATCATTTAATATCATCGTTTAAATTTGACCTTGTTAAATAGTAAGTTTTAAAAAAATAATCTTATATCAGAATTTTAAAGCATATTGTCAAACTTTTGAAGTACACTATCAAAAATTTAAAATATACTGTCAATATTCTAAAGTACATTACACGCTGCTATAATTTAAAGTATGCTGTCAGAATTTTGAAGTATGCTATCAGAACAGAGAACTAATCTTATATGAATGAGGAGATATAATAATTTATATTTTCACGCACAATGTTGTCAATAGTCAATACTAAATATTAGTCTATATAATAGTTCACACGAATGAAGATGTTGTTAATTTGAGGGTAGGATATATATAATCTGCCAATTGGCTATACTTATTCCCCATATACCATCATTGCTTCTTCTCGAGGACCTTCTACCTCTATACGGCATTGTTCTGTCAGGCTTTCGCCCATTATCAAAAATTGCTAACTACTACTAAAAGATTTTCCTTTGAAGTATTTGAAAGTTGTTCAACTTGAGTTGTGAGAGTATGAATAGTCATTTTCAGGAAGAAAGAAGAAAAAAGATTTATTAGTTTCTTTTAAAGTAGATACTTGAATACCAAGATTTTTAATTGGTTATTTTTTTATTAATTGCACCTTATTAATCTTATTGATTAGCGTACTTATTATACTTGGTTCTCCTGATGACTTTTTCACGGGGAGCGGGGGGGGGGGGGGGGTGTTGTTCTAATTTGATAAGATTCGAAAATGAAGGTTCATTTAAATTTTGTGAGAGGAAGAAGTATATAAATAGCCAGCTGATCTAATATTGGTAGTATTTATTGTAATTGGCTAATTTCGATAGTATTTTATGTTGATAGCATATTCGCTCTGAAAAGCTAAACGGAGTAGTTTTCTTTATATATTAATTTGAAATGAGAATTAATTGAGTGACAAGATCAATAAAAATTCACATAATCAACCGTGAGGTTGAGGCATCGTCACTTTTTTTTAATTTGTCTCCTTTTAGTTTGTAAAAAAAAAATGATTATTTCTAATCCTATACCTATCTTTGTTGTATCAATTAACTTTTCTTACATAGTAGAATAGAATGATCGTGTTTGTATGCGGTTTTAGGGGCTTCCAAAAGTGATGAAGATGCGAGGTCAATCGAAGTGATTAAGTTTGTGGTAGAATTCAGAAATAGCATAAAAAATCATTACCAATATTGCACCAAAGCTTTACTATTTGTTCAGATTAACATTAATAAAAGTCGATTTCATTCATAATCAACCTCATAAGAGTAAAAGATTTTTTACTTTTGAGGGTTTTATATTTAGGCGAGTACATAAATAACCCTTAAAGATGATGTTTTAAATTTTTGTTCCCATTTGCTCTATGGACAGAATTTCAAATTTAACAAATGTTGTTCCTTGCTTGACCCATGAGCAACATTTTTAACTTTTAACCTTTATGCCCACGGGACAAGCTAATGTCAAAAGTAAAGACCACCCAAAAAGATAGAAATGAGACCAAGTATCCACTCTAACGGACTGCTATTTAGGAATCAGCCAATGAATTCTGAATTTCAGTTTTTTAGTTCAATTTTTCAGGATACAAATATCCTGAAATTAAGATTTAGTTGAATTTTTAGGACAAAATAAGTACTGGCTAATCCCTAAAAGCAATCCTAAGAGTGGCTATTTGTGCACTTCATCCCTCCAAAAAGTGTCATATTTTTGCAATTTTTTGCTTATATTTTTTACAAGCTCAAAGCCTCAAACAGGTCGTAATAGTCACACGCACGGCACGTGACAAACTCGACGAATTTGAATTCGTTCGGACCTAAGCGTCTTTGTTTTCAAATTCAGTTTAATTTATTGTAACGTTGGGATCCTCATTTTGAATATATTGCCCTTTCAAAAATATCACACTTTTGTTCCAATTTTTTTCAAACAGCACACTACTGACCGCCCCCCTCCCCCCTTATCAAACCCCTAACGGGCATCTCAAATCTGTCTTCTCAGTTAACTCATTCATCCTCTCAATCCCCCGAACTGACTTCATTTGAATCTCTGATTCGAAATTTGTATCCAAAATCCTTATTATATTCACTAGGTTAGTTCTTTTGTGTTTGTATAGATGCGTGGAGGTAGAATTAGGTCATTTTTTTTGTACTTTAGTGTGGTTTGTTGTGGAGCTTTAACTAGAAGACTCAATTTTTTGAACCTACGATATAGAATTTTTGTGCTAATTGCTGATTTTTAGTTATGAGTTGGAATTGTTTTTGTTTTTTTTAATTTATTTTTGGTGTTTATATTTGAATGTATAGTAGGAAAATGTAGTTTTTTTTTATTTTAGCCCTAGCTGGTATCTAATGGTATTCTGTTTGAATATCCAATTGAACATTATCAGCATTTTTGATTGTATTAAAGAGTTCAAATTTGTCATTGTTAGATGCACGGAGGTATAATTTTTGGTTATTTATTCTATTTTTCGTGATTTATTGAGTGCCTATAAGAAAAGGTGGTTTCGAAACTTTAATTGGAAATTTTGACTGTTTCAATCGGTAATTTTATTGAGGAGCTTGTTTTTTTGCAGATATTTATATGTGGTCTTCGAACTCTAGTTTTTGTTTCATTCCTTGTATTTATCTTCTGAGATTGAATCTCAAGTCAGTGAAATTTTATGCGCCTTCTTGATTGTATTCATGAGTTTAAATGGAGGTAGAATATCGGTTATTTCTTGTAATTCTCCCTGAATTGTCTGTGCATAGATGGAACATGTGGTTTGAAAACCCCAACTGGAACCTTTGACTCTTTCAATTGGTAATTTGTTTGAGGAACTTTTGTTTTGCTGCTATTCATTGTGTGGTCTGATTCAGAACTGCGTTTCTAGGGTTGGCATTGAGCGGCAATGGAGACTTCCGAGGGCAAGGACACATCACAATGCGTGAGAGTTGCCGTTAACATCAGACCTCTGGTTACTTCTGAGCTTCTAATTGGATGCACTGATTGCGTTACAGTTATCCCTGGTGAATCACAGGTGCTCTTAATTAAATATAGATACAATACTTATGTGCTTAGTGATCATTTGTTCTGATGAGCATTTTAATTAAATAATTGAACTTATTGCATTTGTAAAAGTTTTAGTAGTTCAGTGCCGACTAAATTAAATTATCATATTTGATTGTACAATGTGGTGGACTAATGAAGTTTAACTATCATATTTGATTGCATCACAAGTATGCTCTGTAAACTGATTTGGCTTTTTTTGATGTTCTTGACCACAAACAGGTGCAAATTGGATCACATGCCTTCACATTTGATTATGTATTCGGGAGTGGGGGCTATCCATCTTCACGTATATACGATGAGTGCGTTTTGCCACTTGTCGATGCTTTGTTCCAAGGCTTTAATGGAACTGTGCTAGCTTACGGTCAGGTAAGATGCCAGTAGTTCTGCTCATTTCTTGGTGGTTTTCCTAGGTCTAGTCTTACTTGCATTTTATCTATTTTTGCACAACTCTATTTGATATTGTTATGTCCTTGTATTGAATGCACTATCTTCACATATATGAGACTAACTAGCATGCATTCTGCAATGATATGTGCTGAAGACGGGTTCCGGCAAAACATATACAATGGGAACAAACTTTAATGGTGAAGAGAAGACCGTCGGAGTAATACCAAACGTCATGAATACTATATTCTCAAAAGTAGAGGTGATGAAGGAGTCTACAGAATTACTGATCAGAGTATCCTTCATTGAGGTGTAGTGTAGAAAGAGAACTCTGGTATTTCATTAGATATATGTCCTTGCAAGATAAAAATGACATGCTCATTATCTTAAAATTTTTTATCCTTGCAGATTTTTAAAGAGGAGGTGTTTGATTTACTGGATGGGCCGGCTAGGGTTCCCATTCAAATACGGGAGACTGTTCATGGAGGAATTACGTTGGCTGGTGTGACGGAGGCAGTAGTTAGGACGAAAGAAGAGATGGCATCCTTCCTGTTGCGAGGATCTGTGTCTCGTGCCACTGGAAGCACCAAGATGAACAGTCAGTCAAGGTATGCATCACCTTAAGAATGACTTTGTTTATGTTGAATGGATTTCACTCAAGTTTCTATTAGAATAAATTTTGTGGTTTTCTTCATCTAGTCGTGGAGTTACATATCTTCTGCTTTTTTTTTTCAACAGCCGATCTCATGCCATATTTACAATTACATTGGAACAAAAGAGAATGGCTAATTGCTCAACGCACGATGATGGTGATGACATATTATGTGCCAAGCTTCATTTGGTTGACCTTGCTGGTTCAGAGCGAGCAAAGCGAACTGGAGCTGATGAGATGCGTTTACGTGAGGGTAATGACAATTATATTTTTGGAAATTTGACTGAACTATGTATTTATTTTGTAACGCTACCATTTGAGTTGAGACACTACTGACTAGATGGATAATCTCTCATATAACCCCAGCTTACCAGATTTTTGTTTCTTCAACTATTTAGCTCTCAAAATAAAATGTGCATATCCAGCATTCATCTTTTGGGCATTCTGGTGCAGGTATTCATATCAACAGGGGATTGCTTGCTCTTGGCAATGTAATAAGTGCCCTTGGTGATGAGAAGAAGCGGAAAGAAGGTGCACACATCCCATACAGAGATAGCAAGTTGACACGTCTCTTACAGGCATGGACTTCCGCAGCCCTCACTGGTTTCTGCTTTTGACTTCTTAAATCTTTAATTATACTATCAGTTATAGTTACTTTCTGCAATACCTTCTTTTAAATGTAATTATAAACTAAGCTGAATCACATTGGGTGCCATCAGTCAGTAACCAACTCATAAATCTGCTTGTCCATTTGAAGACCAAAAACAATTGAGGATTTGCATACAGAAGTATGCAAGTTTTAATCTGAAGAGGAACCAAATGAAAGAAATATAGCACAAGAACTCTAACTCAGACACTAGTACAAGGAGATTCTCCTTAATGAGCAACCAATACTATATGATTGCCTGTAATTGGACGTAAATGTTCTGACAAGGTAATTTTTGCGTACATTTGTTTCAGGACTCACTTGGAGGAAACAGCAAGACAGTTATGATTGGTATACTTTACTACTACAGGCAGTAAAATTATTGCTTGATTTGTTTACTTTACAAGATTGGCATTGTAGTTGTGTTAATATATGTTTGTAATTAATGTTGTTCTCGTTCTTCTTAAATGTATGAAGCTTGTGTCAGTCCTGCTGACACCAATGCAGAGGAGACCCTTAATACTTTGAAGTATGCAAATCGTGCTCGCAACATTCAGAACAAAGCTATCGTAAGTTCCAATCTGCTTAACAAGATCATCATAAGTTTCGTATTGTTTCTGAACGTATCCCTGTTTCGTAGGTCAACCGTGACCCAATGGCAGCCCAAATGCAAAGAATGAGGAGTCAAATTGAACAGTTGCAAGCTGAGCTTCTTTATGTACGTGGAGACTCTGGTGCACCTCTTGAAGAACTCCAGGTAAAATATTCTTTTAGTGAGCAAAGACTGGTGTTTTCAGCATTTCCTAAGATCATCTGTGTGTAGCGGAGACAATTAGTACTATCCATGACGTTTTAATATAATATCTATCTGCACCAACCCTTCAAAGAAACAGGATAAGGGGCCTGGACTGATGTGCTTGGCAAGAGATATTTGACGTGTCAGTACTATCCATTGACAACGTTGAGTCTATGTGTTTGTTGGGCAGATTCTCAAGGACAAAATTTCTTTGCTTGAAGCAAGCAATGTAGAGCTACGGAAGGAGCTTAAAGAACGCCGCGTTAGCTGCGAACATTTAGCAAAATGTGCCGTTGATGCACAGGTTTGTTTAGTTAACATTAGCAAAATATTTTAACTTCAACTGTGAAATGGCTCGATGCCTAGAAGTCTCTAATAAGGATCTGATGTGACAGGTTGAAAGGGATAGACTAATTTTGAAGATTGAATCTGCCAAAAATGGTCGACCTTGGAATGAGATAGACCATTCTGATCAGGTTTGAGCGAATTACTACTGAAACTTTTTTCGTGTTATTTGTGAATTCACAGAAATTCTGATTTGGGTTCTGGAGGTTCCTTTCTCCAGGATTTGGACTTAGTCAAAAAATATGTGACCAAAATTCAACAACTAGAGGCAGAGTTGCTTCACTTACAAAGCTCCAGTAGTTCAAAGCATGGTGAACCTGTTGACTATCTTGGATTGGACTATGCTGAGCTTCTATCAAAGGATTCATGTTCAGAGGATTCTGACATCAAAAGTGTAGATACAAGTGGTAAGCAGCTTTTAACTAATGCATGATAGGCAATAACCATTCTGAGTATTTGTCCCTTTGCCACATATCTTTGTCTTGTTTAATTCCAATAGTAATTTCTTTCTCCAAGCCCTATCGGCTTACTAATTGGCTGATGCCAAACTTGCTGTGTAAAGGTGAGGCTGAAGTCGAGGAGAAAGAGCTTGAACATTCTTCTCTTCAAGAAAAATTGGATATGGAGCTCAAGGAGTTGGACAAAAAACTTGAACAGAAGGAGGTAGTTTTGCTATTCCTGATGCGGTTTTATAGATACTTTGCAATTCAGTAAGGAGCAGAACTAAAATTTTCGATAATACTTGCTCTTCTATTGCTGGTTCCTTATTTAAGTAATCTTTGCTAGAAAATCAAGCTGCCTAAGCTTAAGACTATGAGAGTCTTCTGGGACTTAAGGGAGGGATCTACCTAAGATGGTGAAAGCTGGAGAGATCTAGTAATGTCCTTAGCTGTTTTGACAGAACCTTGTAGCTATAAACTCTTGATGTTTCTGAGTAGTACTTTTACTTTGACGAGTCAGTGAAATAGACGAGTTATCATAAATGAGAAAGGCTATCGTTTCATTCTGTATGTGCCTTTTGACTAATGACCTACTGTGCTTGAATATGTTGTCAAACTAACCTATCTGATAACATCATGATGATGCTGGTCTTTCTTAGTTCTTAGTATCATTAGAATAGGTGTTACCTTTAAGGGAAAGGTGGTAGGAATTACACTTGTTAGTTGGTGCTACATGTGTAAAAGCTCAGGGGAAGAAGTTGATCACCTTATGTTGCATTGTCCTGTGTCCTCTGCTTTGTGGAGGGCAATCCTGAATCTTTTTGGCGTTCAATGGGTGATGCCAAGCACTGTAAAGGAAATGTTATATAGCTGGGGCAGTTTTCGTAGAAGAAGAAAGCAAAAGGCGTGGAAATTCGCCCCGTTAGCTCTCATGTGGGTAGTATGGGGGGAGAGAAATAGGAGAGCTTTTGAGGAGATTGAGTCTCCTTTTTCAGATCTTAAGAATAGTCTTTTATCTTTGATCGCTTTTTGGTGCACTCATTTAGCCCCTACTTGTATAGAAGATTGGGCGTCTTTTGTAGAGAATCATGTTCTGATGTAAATTCTCTACGTCTTTGGTATACTTCGTGTATATGGGAGTTCTCTCCCTTTTGATTAATACAATTTACCTTATCAAAAAAAAAAGGGAAAGGTGGTAGGACTTGACTAATTCGTACTTCTGTTTAAGTCATCAGACAACATTTAAGAGGGAGTAAAGATCATAAAGCGGAGATTGCTTTATTCTTTTATTAGGTTTGCAAGCTTTTTGTTCCTTTAAATTTTCTTTTTTGATGTAACTCTCTTGGATTTAGTTGGGTTACAGTGTGAACAACAATTTCAAAGACATGTATTCACTACTTGTCATTGCTGCTTTATTTATTTAAGTAATAACATGTAACTTGTCATTAAAGTACTTTCTTACTTCTCTCTCCTAACTTATTGTCTCATCTACTAAAGGCTGAAATGAAGAGGTTCACAGCAGTTGATACCTCAGTTCTTAAGGAACACTATGAAAAGAAAGTCCATGAGTTGGAAAAAGAAAAGAGCGCTCTGCGGGTAAAATGCTCTATCTGTTGACACCAAAGGTTTATTCATGATTTGTCCTTGTCTTACTATTGATTTTCCATTCTGATGCAGAAAGAAATTGAAGCTCTTCAGCGCAACCTTTCTAACATTTCATCAAATTCTGATGAAAGTGCTCAAAAGCTGAAGCAAGACTATCTTCAGAAATTAAATCTTCTAGAAGCACAGGTGGGCTTATTAAATATATGCACCTATCAGTCAAGACATTAGCTCTTATATGCGGCGATGGTTTATTATCTTTCTCTTCAACTCAATCCTCCAGCCACCTAGCAGAAGGGAAATAACAGAACTGTACAACGATAAATACACCCTCTCAATTCATTGCATCTGCAGGTTGCTGAGTTGAAGAAGAAGCAGGATGCTCAATCACAGCTTTTGAGGCAAAAACAGAAGAGTGATGATGCAGCAAAACGTCTTCAGGATGAAATCCACAGAATTAAGTCACAAAAGGTACTAACAATCTAAGTCGCTCGGACACGGGTGCGTGTCGGATTTCGCACTTCATGATCTAAATTTTAAGATTTGGGGATGCGGATCCAGGTAGGGATACATGTGCAGTGGTTCGGCAAGAAATAAGTCAAATATCTAAAAATAGAGTTATAAAAATATGTCTAAATTATGAGACGTAATATGAAAAACTTACAAGGTATTCAGAGAAGGAGAAAATAATAATTAAGAGGAGAATCCGAGAAGGAGATAAAAGGAAAAGACTGACATAGAAATTTCTATAGACAAGGTACTCCATTTTCTTCAGTTTCACCCTAGTCTTTGTTTTGACTTTAGAAATCAATGTATCTATCCCGAATTTCTCTGCCGATTTTGGTCAAAGTACCCAAAATAAGCTGACCAGATCCGGTACAGATTCCACACCCACACCCACGTCGTGTTGACACGGGTGCGGCATCGAAAGTGAAGAGTCCAAGCAACTTAGCTAATTATTACGTATATCAGTCACTTTTGAATGTAAAAGAACATTTCTTCTCATGCAGCTGACTCATTTTTCTGCATCTCTAGGTTCAATTACAACAAAAGATAAAACATGAATCTGAGCAGTTCAGGCTGTGGAAAGCATCAAGGGAAAAGGAGGTTCTTCAGGTATTATTGATGTAGTTTTGAGTCTATAATTCACAATTTTATGTATGAAGCTTGCGTTCGTTTTAAGCTGTAATCCTAAATTTTCTAGCTGCCCATGAAAATTCAGAACACACCTGTCGTAAATAAATTTGGTTCCTGCAGTTAGAAGTAGAATATCTGATTCTCTCTTTCTCTCTGTGCGCGCGCATGCACGCCATTTAGAATTATACATTCTTTTCTCTGCTATTACCTGACATTCTTTTTCATTGTTAGACTGATTACGAAATATCACAAGTCTCTCTTATGTTTGATAGGTGTCTAGTATCCCTATTTTATTTAATCATCTAATATAGCATATTCTCTTTTAATTAACGTGCAGTGACTTTTTTCTTTGACTTTGCCTGTATTGTCTCTGTTTTTGTCTTTCTATATGAGAAATTTTATTTATTTTCTTGCTTTTCAAAGAAGATAGATATAGCATAGTATCTTGTATCCAGAGGGTAAACTTCCTTTTACTGCTGCGAAGTTCATGTCTTTGTGACCAAATTTGTCATGTGTTGTCTCAATAGCTTAAGAAAGAGGGAAGAAGGAATGAATATGAGATGCATAAGCTCATGGCACTGAACCAGAGGCAAAAGATGGTAAAGTCCTCTTGGAGTTCGTTAACCATGCAGTTCGGAAAGTATCACATGGCTTACCTTTAAATGCTGTACAGGTGTTGCAGCGGAAAACTGAAGAAGCTGCAATGGCCAGTAAACGACTTAAGGAATTGCTAGAGTCTCGAAAAACATCACGTGAGATGGCAGGTCAAGCTGCTAGTGCTGCAGGATTCCAGGTATCGGTGCCCAGAAGGAGTCACTTTTGCATATGTTTTTCATCATAAAAATGTTTGCCATTCAAAATTATCTTCAAATCCTTCTACAGAGAATTTACAAGACCATTCTTCTTGTTCATAGAATCTATCATAAAAGACCTTCCTTGGGAATATAAACTTTTGCAACCAGTTAATTATTTGTTTTGCAATACAGGCATTGATGCAAGCAATTGAACATGAACTTGAAGTTACTGTACGGGTGCATGAAGTGCGATCAAAATATGAGCGTCAGATGCAAGAGTACGTTCATCAATTCTTTATGATTGGATGAACTTGTCATACAAAACACTAATTATCACTAATGAGGAGGCTCTAATGATAATTTGTGAACTTCTTTAATCTTAAACCCTTTTATTGTTTATTGGGTTTAACCGTCAAATTTTTTCTTTTTAGCGCTTGAAAGTTTTTAGGTTGTTGCCTTTCTGCCCGGATTGTATGCATCTACTATTTTCAATCTTTTGCATATAAGGGCATCCATTTTTTTAACGATATCAATCAACTACTGGCTGACCTCATCATTTGATGCATCTTCGAAATCCTCCATGTGGTGGGAAGGTGCAATCAGGACACATCAATGACTTATGCATAATACAGATGTATAAATTAAAGCTAAGGTGATGGTAGAGATAGTAGCATTAGGAGTTGTGGCATTTGAAATGGTCACTAGTGATCAATCAACTTGGCAGTTAGGGGCCCCTAGGGCTTAGTTCAGGTGGCAAGGGTTGAGGGACTTGTGACTTGGTCACAGGTTCGAGCTTTACGCAATGCAAAGTAAGCCTGGTATTTAAGTGGAGAAATGTAGAGGGGCGGATTCATTATTCCCGAGTTTTGAAGGCTGTGGTTGGTCCTAAGGGTTGGCCCCAAACAGATTTCTCGGTTATTAAAAAAAAATCAACTTGGCAGTTAGGAGAGTTGACATGTTTATGTTTCTGAGAGCTAATATTTGGTGAGTGGTGCAGGGTCTGGGTTTTTATATCATGTAAAATTCATGGGATGATAGTTTGGGGGGGATTTGTTTTCTTTATATTTAACACCCATAGCACATAGTAATACCAAGATGATCTCTTGCTTTGTTGGGCAAACTGGAATTGAATTGGCCTGTATTCCTTCTGTCCACGGGTAACTAAATGGACAAGATTCTGTTCTTATCCAATCCACCCACTTCACCATTCTAGATATCTTAGCTCCTTCTTGGTAGTCCGTGAATGTTCTACTTATATTCAGTCAATTACTCTTTTCTTGTCAAAATATTCAGTCATATTCAGTCGATTACTCTCTCCATTTGGAAACTGTATCAAGTCGTAACGCGCCAAGATTGGTGCAGTATATGAAGGCTCAGCAATGGCTATGATCTTTGAATAATTCATGTTTTTTTGTAGAAATTTCATTTAGTGTTCATATATTGGATCAGTATATAAAAAAGTTAGATTTCATGGTGTAGTGTATTTTATAGCATTGACACCAAGGATTCGGGGATTCAGTTTCTCACACACTAATTCATATTCCATATTTCTATTAGCAGTGCTATTTCTTCAGTATTTGTTACATAGCTTGGATATCAGAGATAGCAGTGCTCTTTATTAAATAAATAAACAAACTAATAAAACAAAACATTAAAATCAGATATAGCAGTGCAACCTTTGTTTCTTTTCATAATTTATGCGATATTTTGAACTGCAGGAGAGCAAGAATGGCCAATGAGGTTGCAGAGTTGAAGTTGCAAAACCTGAGGTAAAACTTTTATCGGCAGTAATTTTTTCTAAATGCATTCTTTCTGAATTTGTATTGTTTATGGCCTTATTAACATAATTACTTCTATGTAATTGCTTTCACAGTGATTGCATGTCTCCGAGTGTAAGAAGTTCCAGGATAAGCGCACTTGAAAACATGCTTGCCATTTCATCTAGCACACTTGTTTCCATGGCATCACAGTTGTCGGAAGCAGAAGAGCGTGAACAACGTACCTTTAGTGGTAGGGGAAGATGGAACCAAGTTCGGTCTCTTGCTGATGCAAAAAATATTATGAACTTTTTATTTAACCTCGCATCATCTTCTAGGTAAATGCATTTAAAACATGCAAGTCTTTGCTGATGCTAACTTTACTGAGACAGATTGTAACTGTTGTCTTGGTCTTGGTTTCCCCTAGATGCCAGCTAAGGGATAAAGAAGTTGAATGCAGAGAAAAGGATGCTGAAATCATGGAGTCGAAGGAAAAAGTTGTAAATTTGGTCAGACAGCTAGCGTCGCAAAAGAGTGAACTGAGACAGCTAGAGTTGCAAAATAGTGAACTGATTAAGCAGGAGAAGTTGATGGTCAGTACATCTTTTAAACGAATTAGCATAATTGTGATTGGGTAGCTTCTAATTAACTTGCATTTGTCAAAGAAGAAACTAAGTTATTTTTCAAGTCGAGGCACTTGCTTCACTTTAAGTATTGAGTTTATTAATAGTTGAATCTTTTACCAAGGCAAATTTTAATATTGTCAAGGTTTCTTTATTAAGGCAAGTCTTTAAGTTTGAAGTCCTTTCACTCTGTTTTTTTCACTATTATTTTTCCCTGGGAGGTTTGCGAGATACAAGCTATTTTTAAATAGAGTACAGATGTTGAAGGATTATACATCTCTTCTATAGCAGGAACTGATGCATATGAAAAGTGGAGAATGTTTTTTGATCAATGCGTTGTCTTCATGTTAATTTGCTTAAGTTTTGCCAGTCTTTTTGCCTTTGCATCAAATCAGACCTGAGTAGCAAACTTTGTGATGTCTGTGCCAATTGAGTTACCAAGAAAACACGTTTACAAGTGCCTACTGAATAACAGGGAACTTCATATTGTATCTAATATAGATTGTAATTCTACTTCCTGTGCAAGTTGATAGTCTACAGAAAAGTATAAAAGTTACAGATTCTTGATTGGTGAATATGCTGCATTACTGACGAGTTGTTTTCTGCTCTTGATATGACCTCTACCTTCTCAATTGGGATTGTGACAGAATTTAAAAGCATAATATTTCATATTCCTGCATTAAATTGTTTTCTTGTTTGGATTGCTTACAGAAATTGGCTTTAGAACACCACAAGGGAAGGACAAACAACTCTGGCTCTAATGTGCAAAGTAACATTGACGGGCACGATTATGACCTGAGACAAAAGGCATATATCTCATACTCTTGAATAATTTATCAATTTTGGGTGTTCACAAATTAGGGGTTGCTAACCGTGTGCCTTTCTACAGGGAAACCGGAGTTCCTTACTGTACAGTGGGGGATGGAACAAAATTGAGCTAGAAGATATGGACACATCTGATTCAGATTGTGACCAGGACAGAACTGACACTGATTATGGTACAGTATGTTGTTCTTGCAGTAAAAAATCTGAATGCAAGACATCTAGATGTGAATGCCAGGCTGTAGGTGTTTCCTGTGGGGTATCATGTGGTTGCCTCCCTAACAAATGCAGCAACAGAGCGGTATCTTCTACCAAGGAAGACAACCAATTGCCCTCATTAGATATTGTAGGTGACGAGGGAAACACATCGGGAACTGATGAAGCTGAGATGCGTCAAACACTAGCATCTCAAGGCGCAATGCTTCTTCAGAATGCGCTTTCTGAAAAGCCTATGGAGTCAAAGGATAAGGGTGAAACAAAAAGAAAGCCACTATCTGATATTGGAAACTCCTTGGTACGCAATCCTGTAACTGTCTTTTTTCAGGGGTTTTTTCATGGCTAGAAGCATGTGTGCTGATCTATTCAAGTTCCTTCTGCAGAATAATGTGGATTCTTGCAGTTAACCTTTTCTTACTTTTGCAATCCTACAGGTGAAATCAAAAGCACCAAAACCCGACAAGCGGAAGAAGTGGGGGAAATCTGTTATCCAACTTGTTCCTGCTGCTCCTACAACTCAAGCAAGTAATGCAGATGGCAGTGTTGATGCAGCGGTGACAGAAAACAAAGTTAATGAGATTGATAGTACTTCTCCATTAAAACTACCAAGAGCCATGCGTTCTGCGTTAACAAATGGAAACAACACTTTGAGAGAAAGGAATTCTGAGACTAGTGATCCAGTTATTGACCTGATAACACCTCAAGCTTCTGCTAGAAGTCCTCACAGGCCGGCAAACACATCGGATGGAAAAGAAAATTGAGTGAATGAGTTGTGTATTTGTTCGGCTCTAATTGTATGTATAGGTTGATTGATTACATGAGTTTTGATCACGATGTTCTGCCACTTGTTTTTTGTTTTTTTAATGGCTAATCTTTTCCTAACCTGAAAAAGAGGTGCCTCAATTGATTGGGAGGTGGTCTTTGTATTAGGTCACCGGATGCTCTAAACTGAAGAGCATCTCTGTAGTGATTCTCCAAACTTATTCCAATATTTAAGTGAAATTGATTTTTTTTTCAGTGTGAAGAAGCTCAAGTTTTATTTCACATGAAGCAATAACACCTAGTTTTTGTGCATGTTAAAAACAAGTTCTGGAAAATCAATGTTCGTAACATATCTCAAGGGAAGTTAGTCTGATTTCTAGTAATCTGGTAAATTTTGTAATTTTGACTTCTTGCTATCTGATACTATAGATAGCCATGGTGAAGTATTGTAAAAAAATTCCGAGTGACAATAATTTATACCTCGTACAGTAATAAAATTCTACTTTGGTTGTCAAAACACAAGCACCATTTGAAATATTTTTCTATTCATTCACCACAATATACTTTTTGACTGCTCTCAATTACTACTATTTCTAGTGAAAGATAATCACAGAAATACATCTCTAGTGAGATTACAAAATTCTGTTAGGGAAACAGTAGCTAGCAATATGATCGCTCTTCGACCAAGGCCTCCAAAATTCTTACAAGCTGCGACGAGCTCTCCAAAATTACCTTTCTCTGCTGATATTAAGCTTATCAATCCAGTAATCAAGCTGACCAGCAACACATTCTGAACCAGTGGAGCCATATGATCTGAATTTCTTTATTGAATTTTCAACCCCCAGAAACTCGTAGACATCCTTGTCAAATACCGGACTTAGACTGTTCAACTCGTCAAGGCTAAGGTCTTGAAGCTCGCAGTTTCTGGAAACGCACAAAGCGACAGACCTCCCAACTATGTCATGAGAAGTTCTGAAAGGTATTCCCTGCAGGAAAAATCCCAACTTCGTCATCATTAAGAGAGAAAAGCTAAGCTGAAGGATTTCTTATTCTACAAATAACTGATTAACTGCTGCAGCAAACTAGGAAAGAACCAACAAGTTCTACCAGGTGACGAGTTTATTAGTCAACCCAGAGGTATGTACTAATTTGTAAATCCACGAGGGGAACAAAATGCCAAGGCTACTTAGTTGGAAAAGGAAGGCCTATGTTTGATGCACAATATGTAAAAGACGTTCTGGATACTTGAGGATGCTGAAATAGGACTCCAAATGAAAACCTCGTATCGATGATCTGAACTGAAGCCTCAATTTGAGTAAAGCCAAAAGCCATTCAGTTAAATTGTTCTTAATACAACAGAAATGTAAGAGATATTGATTCATTAGGAAAAATTTGGCAAAAGTTTCCTTCTGCCATGGGCTAAAAGCCACTTCAGCACAAGAACTACTTCCTTTACACTTATCATCTATCTCCTGACTCCCAAGTGCTGTAGTTTTAGAAAGCCACTAATAATGATAGATCAAAGTAACAAGGGAAAACGTACAAGTCAAGGATCCAAAAATCACTTGCCTTTTTCACAAGGTAATCAGCTAGGGTAGTGGCATCAAGATGACCAGCCGGTAGAGCCTTTTGTATTCTCTCTCGGTTAAAGGCAACATTCTGTGCAAACTCTGCTGAGACCTCGAGCATCCCAACTATTGTCTTGACACTGTCAAATACGGGCTCCTTATCTTCCTATTTAACATAAAACGAGGAAAAATAACTAAAAGTGAGAATTATGCGCACACAGAAAATATTGTCAAAACGTATATATGTGCATTCAGAGGGGTGACGTGGTGTAACAGGAACTTCCTAAGAAGTGAAACTGCTAACGGAATTTTTTCTGAGCATCTAGACTATCGTTGGTGTAGAGTTTCAGGAAAGCACTTTACCTGCAAATCCCGGTTGTACGCATGAGGAAGTCCCTTGCACAACACAAGAAGTGTAACTAAGTCCCCTATGACTCTAGCAGATTTTCCACGAACAAGCTCCATTGGGTCTGGGTTCTTCTTTTGAGGCATTATACTGCTTCCAGTGGAAACAGAATCACTAGGGGTCAAGAAGCCAAATTCTTCAGATGCCCATAATACCCATTCTTCGCCCAGGCGAGAGAGATGGACGGCAGTGATGGAATTAGCAGAAAGAAGCTCCAGCACAAAATCTCGATCTGAAACTGCATCAATGCTATTGCACATAAACATTGTCACCATAATTGAAAATTCCAGATGTCAATAGCAAGAAAGAAATTAATGTGATTGCAAATTAATCAAACACACAAAGTAATGGTAAGAAATAGAGAGGAAGATAGATGATGACATTCTTATACCTAGCTGGAAAAAGTGCATAGCAGTGTAAGAGTCTGGTTATCCATTTTTGACAGCAAGCTGGCTTGTAGCTTAGCTGTGGATACTTATTGGTTACTTGGTGTTTGACACAATTTAGTTACCCAAAAAGAAGGGTACTATGTCAAGTCTATTAAACAAAGTCAAAAGACAGAGAGGATTTACAGAGGGTAAGAGCAAATA
>AWOL01S0013421.1:13477-27265 GCA_000715115.1 Nicotiana otophora | reverse complement strand
TTCTTATACCTAGCTGGAAAAAGTGCATAGCACTGTAAGAGTCTGGTTATCCATTTTTGACAGCAAGCTGGCTTGTAGCTTAGCTGTGGATACTTATTGGTTACTTGGTGTTTGACACAATTTAGTTACCCAAAAAGAAGGGTACTATGTCAAGTCTATTAAACAAAGTCAAAAGACAGAGAGGATTTACAGAGGGTAAGAGCAAATATTACAACAGAAGCACGAGACAACACTGTAACATTAAGTGTTTCTTCTTCCAAAAATTCTCATGGAAGCACACTGGGTTTTCCCATTGCTCATTAGTTTACTGACGTCAATTAGCTTGGGACTTCAGCTTATCAGGGCCAAATTCGGTAGGTCACTATCAGTTATATCTTGATTCCCTAAGTATAAAGATTAGTACAGTACAATTCCTTCTCTTCCCCCACCCCCTGCAGCAACCCTTCTGAAGAAAAGGAAAGAGAAAGAAAAGTACGTCTGTAACTACAAAGTAGAGGTTCAATAAAAGCTGCAAGTTCCATTGCTATTAAGCATGTAATTAGATGCAATATATCTATCATACATTAGTACCTGTTCCTCATTGGCGCAACGAACCCCAATGAATCAGAAGTCATAAACCTATCAATGGGAAGACCAGTGCCAGCTAATGCACATGCACCTAGAGGGCAGAAATTCAGCCTTGCTCTACAATCTAACAAGCGGCCAGCGTCACGCTCAAGCTACAAAGAAATCATTCTTCTGTCGTCAGCAATATGTAGGTTTAATATTCTTAAACTCCAGCACAGCTAAATGAAGCTATTGAACTAGCCGGCTCACATGAGATCCAAAGGGAAGAACAACAAAGCAAGTACAGAAAGCAGTGACAACTGACAAATACAATCAGCGAACTTGGCACTGAAAAGGATCTTCTCCTTAGGAGAGGAGAAAAACAAATTTCTTAAAAAATATCCAAAAAAAAAGAAGGAGGAAAAACAGGTAAAAAGGAAGAAAAGGAAAACAGCTAAAAAACAATGGTTGAAACAATTTGCACAACATTATCAAGAAACGACCAGATATTTCCTTCACAGAAATTATGGTCTGCAATTATGTTGAGGGCCTCATTGGAACAAGCAAGTGAGAGGTACACTTGCCAATGGAGAAAAAAGGCCCTCAACAAACAAATAGGAGAAAATGCTCCACGTGGTATTGTCAATGCAAAATGGATTTTTCTTTTTGAAAGATCTGATACTCTGTCAGCAAGCTAATTCAAAATTTCAAATGGACAGGTTTTAACTATTTCAAAATAAATAGAAGTCTGTGAGGTAAAAAGACAATAAATTTTGAAGGGAAATGGATGTAAATGTTCGTGGTATTGTCTGAGGCTCCACTTGTCACAAACAAGAATTTTTAAAAAAAAATCTCTTTTCATGCATAAACAAGAGTTTCAAGTAATCTATCTATCAACACTTCTTCACTTACTCAGGCTTCCTATGATGATAAATGTAGCAAGTCTATGACGTTATAAATGATAATTGATAGGCAATTCTACTTACCTGTTCAACGTATGCTAAGAGAAGGTGTTGCAACAGAACAGGTTGTGCCCTTTGCAGATGAGTATATCCAGGAACAATAAGACCCTCATTCTGGAGAGCTAGTATAACCAGTGCCGTCTGCAGGTTATGTTGCAATAAAAACATGAGTGCATAATAACTTTTCAGCACCACACAAATTGTTCAATTTTGCTGCCAATTCACCATTTCTTCCCACAATATGAAAAATCATGAGAATACAAACTCATGGTTTGACCATATACAGAAACTAGTGGCTATATGTTGAACTTAATCCTATTGGACCTCCAAAAGATAATAATTGACAAAACAGACAAGAAAAACAAATGACCTGAAGATTCTTAATGCGTGAAATGATGCTGTCAATAGCATCACGGCACCACAAGCGAAAGTCAGTAGCAACTTGATCGTTTCTACTCCTGGCAGTATGTAGCTTTTTGGCAGGTTCACCAACTAAATCAGTAAGCGCTGCTTCAATGTTCATATGCACATCCTCTCTATCCGTCCTCCATAAGAATTCACATGCCTCTATTTGCCTCTCTATCTCTTCAAGACCTTTTAGGATAGTATCTCTATCACTATCACTCATCAATCCCTGCAACATACAAGTAAATTACTAAATTTGAATGCATATTAAGACCCCTTTACCCCTCACTGAAATAAAATAACACAATTAACCAGCTTGTCCACCCCCCAACCGCCAAAGTAAAAACATCTCTTTTTTCACTTCTTCACTTGATCCATTATTAGCTCAAACCTCAATAAAAAGAAATTATTGTCAGCCTCTTCTGTCATTTTCTCTTTTAGGATGACGGTGGTGATTGCGCCAGCTTGTGCGCACATCGACTATTCTACCAGATACCTGCTATTCCTCCCACCAGCACAGGTACCCGATAAGTTTGTCCACCAAGGCTTAGGCAGATGTGAATAATGCTAGTCTCTTCTACTTTTAGCTCACAACTTCCGCTAAAGGAAGAAAAAACATTCAAAAAATACGTATTTATAGTACTCAACTGCTGCTCTTTTATGTTTTAAAATAGAAAATGAGAACACAACACCGACAAACCACTTGATTATCCAACAAATTAATCAACTTTAACAAAAAAATTCAATCTCGATAGTATCCATTAAAAGAAAAAAGAAAAAGAAAATTTAGCCTGTTTTGCGAGCATTGAGGAATGAGCTTTACAACCCAAAATGCTAAAGATTGATTCTTTTATTGTAAATCCAGATAAATTACAAAATAACACACTTCATTATCCAACAAATTAACCAACTTAAACAATAAAAGAACCAATCTTGGCAATACACATTAAAAGAAAAATATGGAATTTATGTAACCCACTTAATTATCCAACAAATTAATCAACTTTTACCATTAAAAAATCAATCTTGACAATACACATTAAAAGAAAAGTTAAAAATTTAACCTGTTTAGCGAGCATAGAGGCGTGAGCTTTACTACCCATAATATCCTGTTTATAAAGAGCCTTATCAAAAGAAATGGACTCAGTGAACTTCTCAACGGCATCTGTAACACTCTCCTCGAAACGGCCGCCCCATAATTTCACCTCCTTTGCAGCAGCCGTAGAGGGTGGTGGAGAGTTGCTCATCTGCTGCGCGGCGCAGGTGAGCAATGCTAGGCGAGCAGTGGAGTTAGGGGAAGAGAAGGAGAGGTTTTGGGGTTTAGGAAGAATTAGGGCGTGTTTGGATGGAGAGAAAATGGTGGCGGAGATTGACAAAGAGGTTGAGGAAGAGACTAACAGTGACTCCATTGATTATCCCCCGGCGGCGCAATTTGACACCAACAGACAAACAGAACACTATAACTTAACTGCAGCCGCACTGTATCTGGCCAAGTAGTGTGTTTTATTTTCGGGTACAAACAACTTTTAACTAAATGAACTAAGTGCCTTATTAGAAGTAAACATTAAATTTCAAATAAATTTGTAGTAACATTTACGTTTTGAAAATTACATAAAAGTACAGCCAATCCAAATTTTTCATAACTAAATTTTTTAGAAGTGTTATAGAGTCTTAATTGAATTGAAACAGTTTAGCTCCTCAAAGAGGTTAGAGAGTCCTATAAGTAAGATTTGAGAAGTATATACTACACATTTTAGTACAAAACATTTTATTTCAGTTATATTGTTATGATTCAATTTTTCAACAGTACATTTTGGTGGAATTGAAAAGGAGATCCCTTTTTTATGTAGAGGATAATGTCCATTGATATAAATATTCGGACTGCTATAATAATCCTTGGATTGATCAGTTTAGTGAGAAGACATGTCATTGCTACATGCATATTTGATATGCTCTCTCATCCCATGTATCAACAGTTTTTATTAAGAAAAATTACGCGACACGGTAAATATAGTATATATTATATTTACCATTCGTAGTTATATTTTTAGAAAATTATTGTTCGATCCGATCGCAACTCCGAATATGGAATTCAAAGGGATCAAAATAAATATGTTCACATTTAGGTATGCATGTATACATTGAATAGAAACTCACTTACATGCATTCAAGGAGTGTATGAGTTAAAATCTACCCTAGAATATTTAAGATAAGACAACACTAAAGAAAGAGTCCTCGAGTCGTCATCAGTTGAGGTCGACTAGGAAGCAGCGAGATTCGTGGTCGAGATGTCAACAATGGTCGAGGTCAAGCACTGTTGACAAAGTTGTAACGACTAATTTTCGAAATAGGATATTAAAGAAAATATTTTAGTAGATAGATAATCTCTACATTTGTACTATTAGGAAAATGTCTCATATAAATAGAAAAATAGCCAATGATATGGGGTATATAACATTCATTTGATAAGAAGAGACTTTTGACAAAAGATTCTCTCTCACTAAGATACAAACACTACATTTTCATCAAGATGCTCGTTCATATTATTCCATAATTTTCTATCAGATGCGAGAATAATTTGAATATTCTAGGATTTGTCTGTCACTCATCATTGTGAGGAGGGACAATCATCTAGTTCATCCTTTATTGGGTGAACTGCTTCTCATATTTACTTAAATGACATTTACTGTTATTTATTGCTACATTATTGCTCATACTTTTCGGGATAGTTAATGCACCTTGTTATCAATCCACTACCAGATATGTTTAACATTAGTCACTCTTTCGGAATCCACATCTAGAAATATTATTATTAACTAGGTTTAACCCATTATCATACAAATTCAATTAGTTTAACCAAAAGTTGTATTTTTTGGTCAAACAATTTGGCCCAGTCTGTGGGGATTACTTAGTTAAGCTTTTAGTTTCTTCTAGATCTACAACTAACACGGGTCACTAACGTATAAAAATAAAAAGCAAAAGAAACAAAAACAAGATCTCATTTATTTATACGTACAAATCCTAACATGGCAGGTAACCGAGAAGAAAAGACGAGAACAATAAGTGACATCCCAACTAACCTCATAAACGTCATCAACGAAAGCTGTGAAACAGCAGACGAAGACACAATTCCCAATGCCTCCCCTAGACGAGATGGGTCACCGCCTCCTCACTGCAGCATCACAAAATCTCTTGGTAAGGGAGCCTCTACATCTGTGGGGGAGGAGACGCCCCCAATTGTAAAAAAAAATCTCCTCGAAGCATGGCTAACTGACACGCTAGCTAGCGTCCTCAACAAGCCCGCCCGGGACGTGGCTATAGAAAAAGCAAGAACTTGCACTATGCAACCAGTAGACGAACAGTGCAACCAACTCCCTCCTCTTCCAACGACAGGTATTACTCACAATGTCATTAATAGTGCAGGTGATAACGCCATCGCAATCATTTTAAAAAGGATGGAGGAAATGGAGAATGAGAACAAGGTACTCCGAGATCAAATGAAAGAACACCAGGAAAGGGCCGTAAAATACCCGACGCCCCTGAGTTGTTGCCAAAGAGAGAGGCCGGTAGGTTCGTCGAACAACCGTACAGTGATGACGCAGCCCCACATGCTATACCAAAACTTTTGAAATATCGTCCTACCTCAAGATATATGACGGCGCAACCGACCCCAAAGATCATGTGACTCATTACGTCACCGCCGTAAAAGGCATCAACCTCGCCAAGGAACATGTGTCATTCCATTTTGCTAAAAAAGTTCGGAAAAACCCTCACTGGAGGAGCATTAATATGGTATTCGCAGCTACTAGCACAATCCATCGAAACTTTTAAAGAAATGGCCGACAAGTTCGTAACAACCCACGCGGGAGACAAAAAGGCTGAAGCTAGAGTAAACGACATATTTGCCATCAAACAATCTCCGAGGGAGGGATTAAGGGACTTCCTCGCCCGGTTCAACAGAGTAAGGATGACTTTGCCAAACGTATCCGAAGGATGGCGGTCGCAGCCTTTCAGAACGGGTTGAGCAGGGATGGCTCAAGAGCAACGAGGAAATTGTTAAGTCGATTGATAAAATATCCCCTAGCCACTTGGGATGAGATCCACAATGCTTATTACGCCGAAGTCTGTGCAGACGAGGATGACTTCAAGCTAACCCACCGATTAACCTCAGTACAAGCAGAGTCAAGAAAAGATCGAAGAGACAATGCCAGAAGAGATCACCACATCCCATGGCCTAATAGGGAATGACAACAACCATACATCAGGATGGCCACCGCCTCCTCTCCACGCTACGAAGAAGGTCCATCCAGACCAAGGACGGTAACTCATCGGAACGACCGAGGTATGTCCCCTTACTTTCTGCTCATAATTTTTGTGTGTCTCCCATAGAGATAATCTATGTCTTAGATAAGCTCGGACCAAAAGTGAAGTGGTCGCCAAAGATGATATCAGACCCTAATACTAGAAAGTCTGACGCCCTCTGTGAGTTCTACCAAGAACGAGGGCACAAAACGAAAGACTGCATCGCCCCGAGGCAAGCAGGTCGTGAATATGCTACGTCAAGGACATCTTAAAGAGCTACTAAGTGACAAAGGAAGAACCAATTTTGCCAGAGGGCACAAACATCAAGGGCCACCTAAAACACCATCACCAAACCGCTTGTGAAACTCCTGGTACTTGCCGCGTTACTCGAAATATTTGTGTTGCAACCTCGCAAATATTGTCTTACGCTTCTCCTCCCTTCGGGCACTTTCAATCTCTAAGAGCATGGTCTGCCGTCATAAAAAGAGAGAAAAAAAAGGAAAGCAAAAATGAGAACGTCCCCGCTAACAAAGGCAAAGCACTAAACAAAATGTTTTGAATATAACATACTAGAAACCAAGCCCTGAAATACTTACCCTAAGAGCAAGGCCGGCTATGCTCCTCAACTAGGTAACGTCGTCCAGCTCATTGAGGGTTTCGCCCTCCACGTTAGAGCAAAGGGGGCGGAGATCAGGGACTACGTTCTCCGTATTCTTCAATAAATCACGATCCATGGGGATCACAATGGTCCGCATAGATTCCTCCAGCCTTACCTCGAGTTGGGTCAACCCTTCCTCCATCATCCTTAACTCTGCAACGTCAATGTCTGAACTCTTCTCGTAGCCGTCTTTGGCAACACCTTTGCCTCTCTCATCGGTCAGCAAAGAAGTATCATTAGCCGGCTATGAGGTCGACGGCCCCTCTTTCCATGAAGTATCAGAAGTCTTAGCGGTCGACCCTTCGATTTTCATCATCGTAGAAGGGAGAGATACACCCTGGTCGGCCTCCCCTGACCTCGCAAACTTAGAGGCCAACCCGACATCATCTTTTATGATAATAGTCGCCGTCTTACGAAGCGTGAAGTCATATATCACCCAGTCAACGGCCCGGGCAACCCCATCGCGCCCCATTTTCTCGTGAAAAGCAAGAGGGCTTCGACTTTGTGACAACTCCTTTTTAGGATGGGAAATAGAATGCTAAAGGAGAAGAGCCGCCACCTAATAATTTTTAAGGTGCATTAGGGCACCTATTATGCAAATGACTCTGTTTGACTAGTCAGCGTCACCAAAGATCGGGTAAGGGATCAAATTACCTCAAAGAGAAGGTGTTAGGCACTCTTCGAGGTCCACAACTATGGGTCCCGGCCTAACTTAAGACTATGTGGATTATAATTAAGCTAGGTGATCAAATAAACAAAGGGAATTCAGAAGTCAAAGAACTTTATTACAATATCAGATCTTAGTGTGAGTATAGGGATACAACTATTTAGATCTAATAACAACATATAAAGAGGAGGGGGTCCTAAGTTTTTTAGCCTAAAGGATCACCCCGTGCAACATAAATAATATTTCGTAACTCCCTCAAGATGGGGTGTTACTCGCATTATTCAGCGGGCACAGACTATCATATCCTGCTACCCGATTACTATGTTAAAGTTGTTACCTAAAGCGCATTAATTCAATTATAAATTGTACCTTATGCGTCCATGAGGGAATTGGACCTCTATTTAGGGTGGTTCTAGACTTAAACTTAGGCTGCTCAAAATGATAAAACTAGGCGACATACAAAACACATTGAACTTCAAATATGGCAATAAAGGGGGCTCAAGTTTGCCTCCGCACTTAAGCAGTAAATACACACAAACATATATGCCTATTAGGAATCTGCAGAATCCTATAGACATGCTTTCTAGGCGATCAAAGTATGCAAGTAATTTCGAATGCAGGATATAGCTTATAGACAGAATCATGCGGGTATCATGAGTTAATTGTTGAGAGTTTTAAGTTACCAATCCTATATGTGCGATGCCTAAGTGATCTAGGCAATTGGGTACAACAGAATCTGCCAGGGAGAGAGTCCCAAAAGTATTCGTACGACGTGCATGAAGCAGTGTTTGAATGGTCTAGCATTAACCAATTATAACAAGCAATTATTTCCTATAGGCAGGATCTCTAATGCATAGTACTTCAGAGCTTGTTTTATTTAATACTTAATCCTATAAAGAAGATTTCTAATGATCAATGTGGTACAGTGGCAAATAAAGTGGTCAAAATCCTATAGGCATGATTTCTAGTGAATAACTGAAGTGAATTGCAGGAAAATTCATTTGTTCCCATAGGCAGGTTTCTAATGCGATTGAAGGCAATCATGCAAATTGAAAGAGTGCTCACTTCCTATAGGCATGCTGTCTATAAACACGTAGCAGTAGACATAGCATTTGAACTCATGTTTAATAGTAAACAAGTAATGTGTGTGTGTGTACTCCCCCTAATGTCATGATCTCTACAGTGCTCGTGTAATCGAACAACACATATAGCAAACATATTACCAAGTCCTATAGGCATGTTATCTACCCATTTTTCATGTTAGTATTATAATCTACCCCATTCCCTTTTACTAACACCCCAATCGTTTATACAAAGATTATTATTATATACCCAAATTAATAATAAAGTAGTAATATTACATGGCAATAGACAGGCCTGTAATAGGCCCAAATAGAATAACTAAATGCCCAGCCTTATCGGGCCTTCAAAACTTCTGGCATAGCATACTTAGGCCTTCAACAAAGAACCACACGATCACATGTCCATAGGGGAATTCAGACCCCTTTCAATGAGCCATATCACCAAGTGTTGCACCACTTGGAACAATCAATATAGATATACAGTACATAATAGGAAAATTGAGTATTAAGGATAGTTTTGGAGGTTGAGAGAATGACTAGGACCAAGCCCTAGTGTGTCAGAGTTCACAAGGGCCTCAATTGGACCCCGAGCAGTGCTCACACTAGGGAGGTCGACAATAGAACCTAGATAGCCTTGGCTTTCGCCGGCTAAGAATGAGAATTCAGAATAGCACGAGTAGCAAATAAGGAGAGTGGATAGTGATAAAGGGACAAAAAATAAGTACTACACCAAGTTAAGGATACAGAGCAACTAAGCAGGCCAGTAGGTTCAGCAAGACATCAAAGCACCTCATAGATAGTCTCATATTGAAAGAAATTGGGGAAGCAACAGGTTTGCAAGATATACATAGATTATCATTCAACCAATTGAGACCTAAGAGCTTCAGATTAAGCTAAACATACATCTTAAGGTCATACTAATCAGTATTTAGACATTGTGATAAACACTGGAAGAGGCAAGATATCAAATGAACAAAAACAGACTGTATGACATATTAGCATGGAAGCAAGACCATAGTTGAGGCAAAATGAAATGTTTATCTTAAATTCCTAAGTGATGTTAGGGATCAGGATAGCAAGGAAAACATGTTTAGAGTAAACCTCAAAGCAGTTTTCCTTATAGTTGTGGCTAATACACAAAGAACAGTCAATCAGACACAAGACTCAGCACTAAATGATTCATTCAAAGTAAAGGGAGGTTTCCATGGAGTTGTAATAGTATCCAAAGCAAGGTATGAAGAAATTCTATAACTAACAACATATAGTCACAACAGTCAGATTCAGATCAAAATAGGCATGCATTGAAACTCAAAATTGAAACATATTCAGATGCTAGAGGTACAGAACTGATTTCACAAGAAAACAAAGAACCAACATAGAAGTGCAGACCATAGTGAAGAACATATACCAGCCTAACACAAACTAAGGACAAAACAGAAACTATCTCATGCATTCAACTATCATAGGATGATAAAAGCGTATTGAGCATTATCATAACAGTGCAATATCAGGGATTCACAACTAAATCATACTCATATAGTGCAAACACATATAGGCACGCAGAAAGAAAGAAAATTAACATTGCAAGGGTTAAAAGCACTAACCAGTAGCAAANGACCTAAGAGCTTCGGATTAAGCTAAACATGCATCTTAGGGTCATACTAATCAGTATTTAGACATTGTGATAAACACTGGAAGAGGCAAGATATCAAATGAACAAAAACAGACTGGAAGACATATTAGCATGGAACAAAAACAGACTGGAAGATCATAGTTGAGGCAAAATAGAATGTTTATCTTAAAATCCTAAGTGATGCTAGGGATGAGGATAGCAAGGAAAACATGTTTAGAGTAAACCTCAAAGCAGTTTTCCTTATAGTTATGGCTAGTACACAAAGAACAGTCAACCAGACACAAGACTCAGCACTAAATGATTCATTCAAACAAAGTAAATGGAGGTTTCCATAGAGTTATAGTAGTATCCAAAGCAAGGTATGAAGAAATTCTATAACTAACAACATATAGTCACAACAGTTAGATTTAGATCAAAATAGGCATGCATTAAAACTCAAAACTGAAACATATTCAGATGCTAGAGGTACAGAACTCATTCCACAAAAAAATAAAGAACCAACATAGAAGTGCAGACCATAGTGAAGAACATATACCAGCCTAACACAAACTAAGGACAAAACAGAAACTATCTCATGCATTCAACTATCATAGGATGATAAAAGCGTATTGAGCATTATCATAACAGTGCAATATCAGGGATTCACAACTAAATCATACTCATATAGTGCAAACACATATAGGCACGCAGAAAGAAAGAAAATTAACATTGCAAGGGTTAAAAGCACTAACCAGTAGCAAAATTATACAAGCAAAAGAATAGTAAAGAGCTTAATAGCAAGAACCCCAGATCTCCGATGCTTCAGAGTTCACAAGAGCCTCGAGAAGGGCTCCGAGTAGTGCTTGCGCCAGAGGAGGTCATTTAATGGCCTTGGCTTTCAGCCAGCCTAGAATTCAACAGTTTCACAAAATATTCGAGTGTAACAGAGTAAATGAGTAAGTAAAAGAAGAGAATAATGAGAATAATAACAGTGATTAGGTGATTCCCCCCGGTCTCCCCAAGGGGTTTTAGGGGAGGGGTTTATATAGTAGCAGATTTAACATATAAAATAGGGAAACATGGTAAATTAAACATATAATAAGGAAAACATGGCATGCCATAATCAATTAGAGCCAATTTAGGACAAAATAATACATAGAATAGGAAGTTCAATAAATTAAACGGAGAATAAGGAAAAATAGCGTGCAAATAATACTTAAACTAAGGGAATACAATAGATGGAACAGAGAATAAGGAAAATATCGGTCAAACACGAGAAAGGGAAAAGTATCAATCGAAAATCAGTACAGGAGAAAAAAAGAAAGTCTCAAACCCTAGTTGGGACTGACGACTTAAATCAAACCAATAATGCAAGAATCATTCAATATAGCATGTATATAGACGAAAGATCGTCCAGATCTTCACAGAATCAAAGTAAATCGGTCCGTTCTTGAGAAGTAGTTCTTGCCAAAAATAGGAAAAGAACTAAGTAACACCATAAACACGCGTACAATAATAGAGTATCATAAAATAGGTAAGTAGATCATGGATTGATTCCATGTTTGAGTCGGAATCAGAGAGGATTAAGGTTACAACGGCTAGGGTTTAATCAGAGAAGAAGAGAGATGAGAGAGGCAGAGAGAATAGGGGCGTCGTCTCAGGGGAAATGGGTTTAGGGTTTCTGGGTTGGGGTTAATTAAAAGGGGTTGGTTTATTAGGGGTCGTTGATCATGTGAGATCAACGGCCAAGATGAGAGAATGGGGTTGGGCGGGTTGTTTAAACGAGTATGGGTAGTGGGTTGCTGGGTACTTTAAAAGGGGTATTTTGGTTTTGGGCTTAGGGTAATTGGGCTAAGGTTTGGGTAGATTGGGCTAAGGTCTGGGCAGTATTGGGTTCGAAAAATAGGTAAGATATTGGATATTAATTAAATACCCCAAAAGTTATCAAAATAATTTATGAAAAATGCTTAATAAATAAATGCAAATATTATTTATGCACTAAAATAACAAACAACAACAATTCAGTAAAATCCCACTAATGGGGCGTAGGGAGGGTAGTGTGTACGCAGACCTTATCCCTACCCCGAAGGAGTAGAGAGGCTGTTTCCGAAAGACCCTCAGCTCAAAACAATAAAAAGACTAAAGGGCAAAAAGGGAGACAATATTTATGCACTGAAATGCTTAAAATAATAACTTTGTATTATAAAAATATAAATTTTCTATTTTGACATAAATAATATAGAATAAAGAGCCTTTATGTATGAATATAGGCCATTATTACAAAATTAGATAAATAGCTTAAAAATACTAATGTAATTATATGAAATGTAATAAAATATTTGAAACATATATTATATGTGAAAAAATAATAATTAAGTAACTAAGTCTTCACAAAATAATTTAAAGGGATAATTACTAAATATTTATATAATTTAAATGCAAGAAAATTAATTTAAAGCTCTAAAAATTATGGAAAATTATAAAAACAAAAAATCTTGTATAGGTTTGTAAACTAAATATTGATGCAAATATGCTATTTTGAAAGTGTATATGTATTTTAGAAAATATGAGGGCAGAATTGGGTATCAACAGCTGCCCCTCTTACCCAGGAATGATGAAAGAGTTGTCGGGTAAAGAAAATAATGACAGATTTTGACCGAATAAGGTGATTTAAAAAATGGAGGCCGAACCCTGGTTCCTGAGTTGCCTACATATCCCTGGTGTTACGAGAATCAGGCCGTGTGTAGTTCTGGATCCAACGGTGAACTGAACCGAGGGAGCCGTTGTAGGAATGGTCGTATGTTTTGAAAGGTTCATTTGGGTAGGATAGTATCGGATGAATTTATGCGAAGTCATGAATGCTAATTTGAAACATTATGGATGTATCACTTAGCAAATATCTGAACAGTCATAGAATAAAAGGCGGGTAATTTGATGGCGGTTGGTTACGTTTGAAATAATTGCAGGATGTGAACGTTGAACGAAAATCGGAGCGAAGATTGCTCCCGTTAGGAGAACGGTTACTTCCTGGATTACTTGCAAAACTTAAAACACGACGCAGGCAAGTATATATGGATTATTGCGAGAATTTAAATATGATGCAAATTCCCTTTGGACCATGAAAATTGTCTTTGGACGGTGAGGATGATATCCTTAGACTATGACGTCCTGGGCCATGAATCATGTGATAAGGGATTCGCAGGCCATGAAATGATGTCCCTGGGCCATGAAAATGGTGCCTCTGAACCATGACAACTTTGAATAATGATGTGCAATACTGAGAGATCCTCAGGGCATGGAATAGTGTCTTCCGGTTATGAGGATGATGCCTTCGTACTATGACGCCTTTAGATAAAATGGCAATGTTTCAGCCCATGGAATGCAAAGACATAATGTTTGGTCATATGCAAAGATACGACAAGACAAATCTTAGTCTTAGGTAAGGTGAGGGTAGTGCTTAGCCCTGGGTGAGTAGAGGATAATGCCAGGTTTTAGATGGCGTAATGAAGATAGCATTTTAGTCTTGAGGAAAAGGCAATGCTTAGCCTTATTCA
>AWOL01S0013421.1:0-12156 GCA_000715115.1 Nicotiana otophora | reverse complement strand
GGGAGGGGGGGCAGGTCTTAGCCTCATGCAAATAGGAGACAATGCTTAGTTTTTTGCAAAGGAAGGCAGTTCTTAGCCTCATGCAAGGAAATCCAGTGCTTAGCCTTATGTAATTATGGAGGCAGGGCTTAGCCTCGTGCAAAATAGGAGACAATGCTTAGTCTCATGCAGATATGAGACAATGCTTAGTCTCGATGCAAAGGAAGGCAATGCTTAGCCTTATACAATTAGGGAGTCAGGGCTTAACCTTATGCAAAATAGGAGACAATGCTTAGTCTCATCCAAATAGGAGACAATGCTTAGTCTCGATGCAAAGAAATGAGACAATGCTTAGTCTTTTACAAAGGAAGGCAGTACTTAGCCTCATGCAAGGAAAGGCAATACTTAGCCTTATGCAATTAGGGAGCCAAGGCTTAGCCTCATGCAAGGAAAGGCAGTGCTTAGCCTTATGCAATTAGGGAGGCAGGGCTTAGCCTCATGCAAGATAGGAGACAATGCTTAGTCTCGATGCAAAGAAATGAGACAATGCTTAGTCTTTTACAAAGGAAGGCAGTACTTAGCCTCATGCAAGGAAAGGCAATACTTAGCCTTATGCAATTAGGGAGCCAAGGCTTAGCCTCATGCAAGGAAAGGCAGTGCTTAGCCTTATGCAATTAGGGAGGCAGGGCTTAGCCTCATGCAAGATAGGAGACAATGCTTAGTCTCGATGCAAAGAAATGAGACAATGCTTAGTCTTTTACAAAGGAAGGCAGTACTTAGCCTCATGCAAGGAAAGGCAATACTTAGCCTTATGCAATTAGGGAGCCAAGGCTTAGCCTCATGCAAGGAAAGGCAGTGCTTAGCCTTATGCAATTAGGGAGGCAGGGCTTAGCCTCATGCAAGATAGGAGACAATGCTTAGTCTCGATGTAAGGAAAAGCAGTGCTTAGCCTTATGTAAGGCATGACTTAGCCTCATGCAAAGAAAATGATGAGTGATAGTAGAGTGTTTCTTAACTGGAGATGCTTGGGATAGATAATCTGTTATCTTGAAGGTAGTGAATTGATGTGTCTGCAGATATTATTGTCTTACTATGCCTGCATCCAAATAAAAATTGTGAGTTTTGTAGGGGAAGGTTGGTTTGCGCTTTTGTCTTCTGCTTTGCATGTGCTCATATCTTGAGATCCTGTTTGAGTCACCCTGGGTAACATCTGGATGTTTACATGCGTGCATTTGATGAATGTAGTTATTTAAAATATAGTAGTATGCAATATCAACTAAGTTAGATGAACCGATGACCGTGACATATTTTAGATACATTGCGACTTCCTTGCTTTAGAATTTTGAGAGTCCTCCACAAAATGCTGCCCCAGTTTAAAAGCAATTCTTTGATTGTTCTGCGTATGACGAAATTGGCTGGATTTGCTTTAGAATTTTGAGGGTTCTCTTCAAAATTCTGCCCTAGTTTCTGACCATGGCAAAAATAAAGATTTTATTAAGATGTGACCGAACCCACAAGGCTGCCTACGTATCCCCTCTTAAACAGGAATCAGGTCAAGCATAGTTCAGTTACATCAGATGAAGAAATGTAAATAATCTAAACATAGTATCTCTTGACCGCGTCTGAGTTGATAGGTTTTGGCCAAACTTCTCCGTCCATCTCTACAAATATGAGGGCTCCTCCTGTTAGTACTCTGTGAACCATGTAGGGCCCTTGCCAACTGGGTTAAAATTTCCCTTTGATTTCATCTTGATGCGAGAAGATCCGCTTCAGCACCAGCTTCCCTAGTGTGAATTGTCTAGGCCTGACCCTTTTGTTGAAAGCTTTGGACATTCTGCTATGGTAAAGTTGACTGTGACATACCGCATTCATTCTTTTTCCGTCAATGAGAGCCAGTTGTTCATAGCGACTTTGTATTCATTCTGTATCACTGAGTTCAGCCTATTGTATGATTTTCAAAGAAGGAATTTCTACTTCGGTAGGAATGACGACTTCAGTGCCACAGACCAGCAAATAAGGAGTTTCCCCAGTTGATATGTGAACCGTTGTACGATATCCAAGTAGGGAAAATGGTAACTTCTCGTGCCATTGTTTATGATTATCTACCATCTTCCTTAATATCTTCTTGATGTTCTTATTGGCGGCTTCCACAGCTCCATTTATTTGTGGCGTGTATGTTGTGGAATTCTTATGCTTGATCTTGAAGGTTTCACACATGGATTTCATCAAATCACTGTTAAGGTTGGCGGCGTTGTCGGTGATGATTGATTCCGGTACCCCGAATCGACGGACAATATGATCCCTAACGAAGTCTACTACAACTTTCTTAGTTACAGCCTTGTAAGATGCGGCTTCAACCCATTTTGTGAAATAATCTATGGCCACTAGAATGAACTGATGCCCATTTAAAGCAGTGGGTTTGATTGGACCGATGACATCCATCCCCCAAGCGGAGAAAGGCCAAGGTGCACTTGTTGCATTGAGTTCATTGGGTGGCACTCGTATCATATCAGCATGTACTTGGCATTGATGACACTTTTGGACATACCCGATGCAGTTTGTTTCCATAGTCATCCAAAAATATCCTACTCTTAATATCTTCTTAGCTAAGACTAAGCCATTCATGTGTGGTCCGCAAGTTCCGGCATGTATCTCTTCAAGAAATTTGGATGCTTCCTTGGCGTCGACACACCGTAATAACCCCAGATCTGGAGTCCTTTTGTACAGAATCCCTCCGCTTTGGAAGAAGTGGTGTACGTTTCTGAGTATGATTTGTGTGCTAAGGGTATTCTCCTTTTGCCAAATATCCTTTGATGTCATGGAACCATGGATTTCCATCAATTTCTTCTTCAACGTGAGCACAATAAGCTGGCTAATTATGAATCCCTGCTGGGATAGGATCGGTGAAATTCTTGTCTGGGTATTGTATCATGTAAGATAAAGTGGCCAATGCATCTACAGACTCATTCTGGATTCTCGGAACATGTTTGAACTCTATTTTTGTGAATCTCTTCATCAACTCTTATACACAGTACATATACGGTAATATATTAGTGTTCTTCGTGGCCCACTCTCCTGAAACCCGATGTATCAAGAGATCGGAATCTCCAATCACCAGCAACTCCTAAACGTTCATGTCTATGGACAACTTGAGTCCCAAGATGCAAGCCTCATATTCTTCCATATTGTTGGTACATAGAAACCTAAGTTTTGTGGATACCGGATAGTGTTGGCCGGTTTCTGATACTAAAATTGCTCCAATACCTACTCCTTTGAAGTTTGCAGCTCCATCGAAGAACATTCTCCAACCGTCATAGGTTTCGGTGATATCTTCTCCTATGAATGATACCTCTTCATCGGGAAAATACGTTTTCAGTGGTTCGTACTCTCCATCCACATGATTTTTTACCAAATGATCCGCCAACGCTTGTCCCTTGACCGCTTTTTGAGTTACATAAATGATGTCAAACTCACTCAGTAGTATCTGCCATTTTGTCAACTTTACCGTAGGCATGGATTTCTGGAAGATGTATTTCAATGTGTCCATTCTTGATATGAGATATGTGGTGTAGGCACAGAAGTAGTGCCTCAACTTTTGAGTTATCCATGTCAAAGCGCAGCAGGTGCATTCCAACAAAAAATACTGTGCTTCGTATGGTGTGAACTTCTTACTTAGATAGTATATGGCATGTTCCTTTCTTCCCGTCTCATCGTGTAGTCCCAAGACACAGCCGAAAGCCCCATCCAGTACAGATAAATAGAGTAGCAGAGGTCTCCCCGGTTCCGATGGGACCAGAACGAGTGGTTTGGATAAATATTCCTTGATCTTGTCAAAGGCTTTCTGGCACTCTTCATTCCAACTTGTTGCAACGTCTTTCTTCAACATTTTAAAAATAGGTTCACAAATCACAGTTGATTATGCTATGAAACGGCTGATGTAATTGAGACGCCCCAAAAAACTCATCACATCTTTTTTGTTCTTCGGAGGTGGCAAATCTTGGATAGCCTTGACCTTTGACGGGTCTAGCCCAATTCCTCGGCGGTTGACCATGAACCCTAACAACTTTCCAGCCGGGACTCCGAGGGCACATTTTGCGGGATTCAGTTTTAGGTTGTACCTTCGAAGTCGATCAAAGAATTTCCTCAAATATGCTATATGATTTGTGCTTCTTTTGGATTTGATGATGATGTCATCCACGTATACCTCTATCTCCTTATGTATCATGTCATGAAAAATGGTTGCCATGACCCTCATATAGGTGGCTCCAGCATTCTTTAGGCCAAACAGCATCATCTTGTAACAATATACTCCCCATGGTGTAATAAAGGCTGTCTTTTCGGCATCATCTTCATCCATCCATATCTGATGATATCCTGCGAAGCAAGAGACAAAGGATTGAAGTTCATGCTTGTCACAATTGTCAATCAATATTTGTATATTGGGCAAAGGGAATTCGTCTTTGGGACTTGCTCTGTTTAAATCCTGATAGTCGACACACACTCTGACCCACCCATCTTTCTTTGGAATCGACACAATGTTAGCCAACCAGGTCGGATATTCAACTACTCTGAGAACCTTGGCTTTGATCAGCTTGGTGACTTTCTCCTTTATTTTCAGACTCATGAGCCACTATGGACGTGCTCAAACCGGTCATATCATCATAGGACCATGCAAAAATATCCTCATACTCCTTCAAGAACCGGATGTACTCTTCCTTCTCTGACGGCGATAGGTGAATGCTTACACGTGTTTCCTTGACTGTTTCAGAGTCTCCCAAATTAACTGTTTCGGTCTCATCCAAATTGGATTTAGGCTTGTTTTCAAAATTTTTCACTTCTCTAACAATTTCCTCAGGTATTACATCCTCTTCCAGATCCTCTGAATCACTATCCTTATGTTGCGTTGTCTCATTATATGTCACAGTCGTAGGTTCATCGGGATATGTAATAATAATGCTGTAGAGAAAACAAATGTAAAGAATAATGATAAATACTAAAAATAACAATGCATTAGATAAATCTTGAAAACGTCAAACAAGTACGGCTCGATGACTCGAGCAATTATTTCAAAACAAAATATGCTTAAAACAAAATACTGAAAATGTCCTAGATGCTCATAAAATTGCTTTCAAAATAAATGATGCTAATTTCCAAGCTACCCAGGAACTCGACAGGCCCTTGATGGTGCGACAGTCAAGTTCTTGAGAACATCTCCCTTCTCCACGGTTTGAATAATAAGGCCTTCATCCTCCTCCTCCTCCTCAACTATCGCACTGCAATCCATGTCTTCATCATCCAGAAACAAATTCCTTATGCCAACCAAAACTTCATCTTCTTCGGACCCCCACATCATGTCAGCTTGATGAAATGACTGGTGCAAATGTGGTACCGGTTGTTCTAAAGGGTAATAAGGACCACGCCACGGTGGTGACCAATTCTAATACTCGTGCCAGGTTTATTCATACCCAAGCCCAAAAGTTGTGTCGTGACGCTTTAGTTGTATTGGTTTGGTGATCCCCTGGAGATTCTTATCGAGACCCTTGCCGGGTTCATACCCTGTCCTTGCTAATATGCTTTCTATCTTTTTACTCTACATTGTCTTTTTCAATTGCGTTGACGCGCTCGATACGATGGTATGTTTCTCCACCCAACTTCCTTCTATTCTCGACGATCGGAACAGTTTGATTGGTGTAAATGGGATTACTTCCGTCCCCATGGATGATCACTTCCTGATGGTTCCACCCAAACTTCACGGCCTGATGTAGTGTAGAAGCCACGACCCTATCGACATGTATCCAAGGTCATCCTAACAATAGATTGTAGGTAGCAGATATGTCCAACACTTAAAACTCAAGATCAAACCAGGTTGGGCCCATCTGTAGGCTGAGGTTGGTCTCCCCAATTGTGGCCCTTTGAGACCCATCAAATGCTTTCACATTCATACTTCCTGCTCGTATCTCGTGCAAACCTTTACCCAATCTTTTCAGAGTAGTTAGTGGACCTATGTTGAGACTCGAACCCCCATCTATCAGGACTCTAGCAATGAACTTGTCCTAAAACTGCATTGTGATATGCAGTGCCATGTTGTGACTTAGTACTTCTGGTGGCAGCTCGTTTTCATGAAAAGTGATCTTGTGGCTTTCCAACACCTGCCCTACCATTTCTCCACTGGTGATGTTTTTGGGTACATAGGCTTCATTCAATACCTTCATTAGGGCATTCCTATGTGTCTCAGAGTTTTGCAGCAGTGATAAAATGGATATTTGAGCATGTGTTTTGTTCAGATGAGCAACCACAGAATATTCCCTTGCTTGCACCTTTCTCCAAAGGTCGTTCGGGCCAGTCTCAATGACAAGCGATTTAGATGCAGCTTCTTTGCTCTTTCCTCCCAAATGCTCGGGTGTATAAACCTTACCAGTTCTGGTCATGCTTTGCGCTGCACCTGTTTCTTCTATTTTTGCCTTTCCTTTCCTTCTTGCTTCCGTAACATAATCTTATGGTATAATATTAGACTTATAAGACGACATAGGTTCTACCATCACGGTGAAGGGTGTTGTTACTTCAACCTCAAACGGGGTTTGTGCAACTACCTCAACTTTAATTGGTGCCTGAGTTTGTACCACGATCAGTGTGAGAGTGACTGGAGATGTTTTAGATTATCCCTTTCTCGGATGAGTCCAATCGACCCTTCTGAGTCCCATTCTTTATCGGTATCTATCACATTTACCCCTCCACCACTGTGATCTGGGAGAGGGTTTTTAAGGACATTGGGTGTTGCCTCCTTTGCTGTATGACTTTGGTGTCGATTAATGCCTGAATCTTATCCTTTATAGTACGACACTCATTAATAGTATGACCCTTCATGCCTGAGTGATAGGCACATGTCTTATTTGGATTAATCCACTGGGAGGAGTTTTCCATAGCAACAACGGGAATAGGAGTGATATAACCGGCAACCTTCAATCTCTCGTATAGTTGGTCTATAGGTTCAACAATTAGGGTGTATTGTCTGGGTGGTCTACGGTCAAAACTTGGTCTAGGTTTATGGTTGTTTTGGCGGGCTGGTGGTGAGTGGTAGTATGTTGGTTGGGTGTTATAGGTATGATAAGTGGCGCGGGTTATTGGTATCTGGGAGGTGAAGGCTGATATGTAGGTGGAGGTGTTTGGTATGTGAGAGGAAACTTCGGACCTTGGGCTACCATTACTACACCTACTTCTTTCTTCTTGGAGATACCTCTTGACTGTAAGGCTTTATTTGTGGCTTGGAGTGCTTCAAAAATTTGTCACAATTCTGCTTTTGATCCCTTCTTCTATTATTTCTTCCAGTTTGATGATGTGAGAAAATTTATGATTTTCAATAACCATTAGTCTTTCGTAGTATTGCAGATCTTGAGCTTTGACGAAGAACTTATTCATTTTTTCTTCTTCCAGTGATAGCCTTACTTTTGCAGCTTCAGACCTCCACCGAGTAGCATACTCGCAAAAAGTTTCTGTTGGCCTCTTCTTGAGATTCTGAATGTAGAAAATGTCTGGTGCATTTTCTGTGTTAAACCTGAACCGATCCATGAAATCTGATTCCATGCTCACCCAATTAACCTATTTCTTTGGATTCTGACTGATGTACCAAGACAGGGCATCTCCGGTGAGGCTCCTCATGAACAGCTTCATGCAGATTCTTTCATCCCTGCCAACTCCTACACGTTTATCACAATATGTTCTCAAGTGCACCTTCGGATCACCAGTTCCATCGAACATTTCAAACTTAGGAGGTTTATAACCCTCTGGCAGTTCTACATCTGGCTGAGTACACAAATTTTCATAATTCAAACCGTCAACGCATTTGCCCCCTTCGATATTTTGAACTCTGCCAGTAAGTTTCTTGAGTTCCTCTTCCATGTTCTTGATGAGCAGGTCCTTCTCGACAGATTTCGGTAGGGTTTCCACATATATGGGATTACTTTGGTGGACTCCGGGAACCTGGGCGTAATAGTGGTCATTGGTTGAGTTTCATGGGTCAGGAATAGGCTGTGGTACATTTTGAAGGGTGTAGTATGTGGTTATTTGCGGGTATTGAGTTGAGTGGTGATGTTGTTGTTGAGGAGTAGGTATCAGTGGGGGGTTGTGGTTCTGAGGAGGTGTGGCGTATTGATGTGGTGCAGGAGGATTTTGCGGATTTTGTGTGTTTTGGGGAGGTACCGGGTTTTGGGCATTTGTGTTTTGTTGGTTAAGGTCGGGGACATTTAGGGTGAGGGAAAGGTTTGCCAAGTCCCGGACCTGCTCAAGTTCCCCTTGTAGCTCCAATATTTTCTGTTCCATACGTAGGACCAATTCATTCTGTGCTGGAGTATTCCGACCGTCCGAGGTTTCAACGCTCTCTGCATTGTCCTTTTTGATACCGCTTAAATCGTCCATTTTTTCTTTTCCTTTGCTTCTGCCTTTAGGATCACTTGGTGGAGGAGGAGGTGGAGGACCTCTGGATCTAGTGTGATATGCGGATGATGCCAGTATGCACTTTGGGGAATGGGATTAAACAAAAGAAGAGAAAAACAAAAAAGGTAACCAAGTGAGTAAGGGATATTGAAAGGATGTTTGCGATATTAAACATGTGTTGCGGAATCAGTAAATAAATTCGTGTCCTAATTTGGGAGACCTCATTTTACCCGACGTAGACCTAAGCAACACATAGACTTGGAGAAAAGTGATGCCAATAATGGTGTCATTTCATTAATGCGAAAATGAATCAGATCCATACTAAAACGACGATAATAAGAAAATTACTAATGGCATTTGCCTTATTACAATCGAAATCTAAAACTAAGCTAAAAAGTATTAAAGAACATCATATCCTAATCTATTTGGCCCCAGAGGGACCTTCTCCATACTTAGCCTTCTTGGATCCATCAATCAAGTTCCCCAGGTCGCGCATGTCCAATAGTAGGTAAGCCCTTACTAGGTGCCCTTCCTCATTGCCTTCTGTATTCTGATAATCCGAGAGCCTCTTCCTCACTTTCCCCTCAAGTTCCATTAACCTTTGCTCCAAATATTCCAATCTTTCGGTTGATTTAGTAGCAATTTCTTTCCATTCGCTGATGGCTTACATATCCACTTTGTATTGTTCCAAATGTCTAGCTTCAGACTCGAAAACCCTTTTGCGCAGCATCCTATACTTGACTTGTGCTTCAACAGCGTCATCTATAACCCTATTTTTCAGATTAATTCCTGGCTTGACATCTCCCGCTATATCATCTACCAACCATGATGGGTAGAGGTATACATGGCCGGCATGGTACCTGTCTGGCTCGATAGTATCTTTCTCTACAATGACCTTTTGATTCCACATATGATGTGCCTCGAACTTGAACTAAATGATGTTCCCTTTAAAGTCTGCTTTGTACCGGACCATGTTAGAAACTCGAGGTATAACCTACTTTCTTCCCGTTTGCCTCATTACCCTTATAGGAGCATAAAGATAGATTTTTCTTAACCCGATCAACACTAAATGAGTGGTTTATCTTGACATGATGATGAATTCGCTGCTAGGGAACCATTCGAGCATCCAATGTACCTTTTTGTCAGTCAAATTGCTGAAGAAATGCACCCAGCTCACAACATTTCCACGTTGCGCAAACCTATCTGGGATAAATGTCATTATTTTTGGATGATGGTAGGCTATGTCATCATTCAATGGTCATCGCAGAAGTTCCTGACGATATTCACCTCTCTGGAAATGTTCTAATAACCAAACCTGCAGCAACATATTACAGCCCTCGAAATGTCCGTACCCATGTTTGCATCGATCTAGAGCTCGGTACATTTCGTCCAAGATCATGGGGATGATAGTGTAAGTTTGCCCTTCAATTCCTTCCATTAGAGTTATAGTGATCATGGCTAAGCGAGTGTGGATCCTCCCCCCTTCATTGGAAATATTAGCAATCCCAAGAAACAGACAATGAACACAAAGACTCGGCGGTGTGTCCAACCCAAAGAAGTAATGGCAAGTTGATCACGGTGAAGGCGATATGACTTGCTATGCCCATAACGTTCATAAAGGAATTCAAATAGTATGTAGGACTCCTTCAGACAGAGTAATTTATTATTTTTCTTAAAACCCATCATTTTCAAAAAATCGCGGGGAGTGCGATTTTCTCGTACTAATAAACTCAGACTATCCCATGGCAGCCTAGTGAAGCCTCATATTTCCTCTAAGAGAGGGGTCATTTCTATATCACCAAAGCGGAAGACAACTTNTATTTCCTCTAAGAGAGGAGTCATTTCTACATCACCAAAGCGGAAGACAGCTCTTTTCGCATCCCAAAACATAGTGGTGGCCTCAATCAATGCGTTATTTGGCCGAATGTCCAATAAGGAAGGTAAATTTCCGAGGACCCTTTTCACATGATTCTTGTCACTAGGTGAGAGGTTGTTCCACCAATCAAGCAGCAAAGGTGGGATGTTTTGAACCATGCCGAACCTGGGAACTTCGTGCCTCATTTTCTGCAAAACAAATAGAGTTATCCTTTTCCCCCTCCGGGTATGACTATTTACACATTAATGATCAATATATCGGCATGTTTTCTCCAAGTAATGCACATAACGTGATGGTGTCCATTGAGATTATAAAAATTCCGTCGGACTTTGGACAAGGCTTATCTTAGTGGATTATCACGTGGACAACGTTCTAACCTGTACTAGGTTTGACATGATGCATGCATAATTGATATTGGAGAGAGGTTTCTAGAAGGGTCTAGACCGGTACTCTCAAGTGGAAAACTTGATAGGGAAAGGTACGGAACCTTCGACTGCACCGATGATCGGCTAGTTTTACCGCAAATAAACCTTTTCAAATTAAAAGGGTAATTTTTGGAAGAGCGCAGACACTCATCAAGTGCCGCTATGGTATTAGTTGGGCACAAGTGGAATATGATGTGGATCATGCTTTATGCAAAGATAATAACACATTTCCAGGTATTTGCATGATAAATATGTAAAAAGCGGTAAATACAGTATTAAGGTAAAACATAAAAGAGAGACAAAAGAAGAAGTTAGTCCGTGGAATATATGCGAGAATGTAATAAAGCAAACAATATAGTAGTCTTTAAACAAATGAAGAGCAGTTAGAGCAAATAAGGGCGAATAGGGAAAGGGATGTGCATGTTGTAACCAATTAAAAAAAAGGTGGAGAGCGGAAGGGACGTACATGTTAGAACGGTTTTAAACAAGTAAAGGTGAACGGGAAAGGGATGTGCGTGTTATAGCAAATCTAACAGATAAAGATGGAAAAGGAATGTGCGTTTTATAACAAAGAAAACTAATCCACATAAGCCAAGTTCATTATGGTAAGAGCCTAAGAGTAAAGCCCCAACAGAGTCGCCATGCTATCGCGCCCCATTTTTCTCGCGGAAGCAAGTGGGCTTCAACGTTGTGACAACTCCTTTTTAGGATAGGAAATAGAATGCTAAAGGAGAAGAGTCGCCACCTAACAATTTTTAAGGTGTGTTAGGGCACCTATTATATAAATGACTCTGTTTGACTAGTCAGCGTCACCAAAGATCGGGTAAGGGCTCAAATTACCTCAAAGAGAAGGTGTTAGGCACTCTTCGAGGTCCACAACTGTGGGTCCCAGCCAAACTTAAGACTATGTGGATTATAATTAAGTTGGGTGATCAAATAAATAAAGGGAATTCAGAAGTCAAAGAACTTTATTACAATATCAGATCTTAGTGCGAGTATAGGGATACAACTATTTAGATCTAATAACAACATATAAAGAGGAGGGGGTCCTATGTTTTTTAGCCTAAAGGATCACCCCGTGCAACATAAATAATATTTCGTAACTCCTTCAAAATGGGATAATACTCGCATTATTCAGCGGGAACAGACTATCATCTCCTGCTACCCAATTACTATGTTAAAGTTTTTATATAAAGCGCACTAATTCAATTATAAATCGTACCTTATGTGTGCACTACCCGTCCCATACCTATGGTCCATGAGGGAATTGGACCTCTATTTAGGGTGGTTCTAGACTTAAACTTAGGCTGCTCAAAATGATAAAACTAGGCGACATACAAAACATATTGGACTTCAAATATGGCAATAAAGGGTGTCACACCTCCTTTTTACCCCCCCAAAATGATAAAATGCGTGTTATGGATTGTGGATGGTGGGTTAAAGAGT
>AWOL01S0013419.1:11223-31421 GCA_000715115.1 Nicotiana otophora | reverse complement strand
GACATACTATTCTTCTACCAATGTGGGACAATACTACACTATATACATGCTGTAAACTAACAAGGGCAATAGCAAAATACAAAAGTAAAAGTAGAGGAATTGAATTAATCTTATTTCAGCTTAATAGCAGTTCACCAGATTTTCAAATGGTATGGTTAGTTATCTTTAATATGAAATATACTTTACAAAACTGTCTTCACATAAGCTAGTCACTAGGATAAATTTTATATTTCATGATATGACTAATTAAGCTCATTATAATGGGTAAATTATTTCAAATCAAAATAAGAATTAAGTTTGTGGTAGCTCTCCTTCTCCCCTCACCCAATACCATAACTTCTGTTGCTTGTAGATTTTGATATTGCCGAAATATGCTTACACTACCCAATGAATTTATGCCATTACCACTTATGGTCAACCACAACCGATAACCGGGATGTTCCACCTTCTTGTTGATATAAAACTGTCTATCTCACATGTTTGTAGAAACTTTTACTATGTCTACGTCTGAACTTTTGCTTCTTTAATTTCAGGAAAGTACACCTGATTAAACAAAACATATTTATGAGCCCTCTCAAAAGGTCTTAATCTTTCTGTAGGTTTGTAAGGGGAGACCAATATGCAATTGCATTGGCATTGCTAGATGAAGGGAAGGCGGTTTTGGGCGTCCTAGCCTGTCCAAATCTTCCATTATCTTCTGTGGCATCCCACAATCCACAGGATCCTCAAGAAAAAGTTGGTTGCCTCTTTTATGCCCAAGTTGGTTCTGGAACTTACATGCAGTCTCTTGATGGATCTACGCCGATAAAGGTTTCTGTTTGAGTATTTAGTAATTTTAACTAACTACTTCAAATCCTGTATACCTTATCAGCTGAAAGGTTGCTCTACTGTCTTCAGGTGCATGTAACTGATTTAGACAATCCCGAAGAGGCATCTTTTTTTGAATCTTTTGAAGCAGCACATTCTTTGCATGACTTATCTAGCTCGATAGCAAAGGTATGAGTTTTCTTTTTTGTTTTTGTTTTCTCTTAGTAATATGTATGACTAAACAAGGTCTTTATTCTTCTTCTGTAAACAGAAACTTGGGGTCAGAGCGCCTCCTGTTCGAATAGATAGCCAGGCAAAGTATGGTGCTTTGTCCCGTGGAGATGGAGCAATATATCTGCGATTTCCTCATAAGGGGTACCGTGAGAAAATATGGGATCATGCAGCTGGATATCTTGTTGTTGCAGGTCCATATTATGTTTTCAATTAAATTTATTTCTTCTTTTTGTTTCACTTGAATCATGACTTATCAATAGTTTTCATGCTCAGATAAATGAAATGAAACAAATGGACCTAGTAGCGCTATAAAATATCCCAAATCTATCAAATTTTTGAACTCAATCATTGATCTTTTCTTCACTTGTTAATATCAGCAGTATAGAAGCAAAACATACCTTCTAATGCTCGTTATTAGTCCTCCTGTCAGAGCATGTTAGGTTCAGAAGTCCGGCTCTCAAGGTTCTAACTCCTTATTCACATGAGAGATCAGATCGACCTTTTTTGGCAGATCTGATTGTATACCTTGAATTCTCTCTTGCCCAGTTTATGTTACACTACCACTGTGTTCTCTTCTGCTCTTTTCATCAGTCATCCTTGGTTTCACTTGGCCTTGCCTTCGAACACCCTGCTGCTTGAAGACTCCCTTTCATCCAGGTTCCTTGATCTCGAACTTAATTAAGATAGTCATCAATCCTTGAAAAGTATATCCCAATAAAAAATAATGTGTATCTCATGTAGCTTGAGAGGTTTTCAATTTTCCTATATCCTGGCGAAAAGCCTCTCTCAGCCTTGTGATTAATGTTTCATTCGAAGTTGATGAGGCAGATACAGACTTGTGGGCTCACGGATTTTCCGTTTAAACGGATATTTGCACATATTGGTTCACTTGGGAACACTCATCATTACTGAGGAAATTTTTGAATGCAAAATCTCATAAAATTGAGCTACTTCTGATGGGCTAAATTGGAAGATCTAACAAATATATCTACTTTGAATCGGCCAAAGTGGTTGATATTTATTTATGGATCTTTACACAAATAGATGGCCGGATTCACTGTATACTTTTCCTAGCTGGTATATATATAAGATTATTCAGACTATATGGCTATTTTTAGTTTAAATGGTTGGGTGGGCGGCTATTTAGGTTAATTCTTTCTTCTTTATTTTTATTGCTAAACATTGTATTAGGCTACCTTTTTTTAATGGTTAAGCTAGCATTTCTTTTTGCTAATCATATAGTATATGTCGACTAATTTGCAGAAGCTGGAGGTGTAGTCTCAGATGCTGCAGGAAACCCTTTGGACTTCTCCAGGGGAAGATACCTTGATTTACACGAAGGCATTATCGTTACCAATCAGAAGCTGATGCCCGCTCTCCTAAAGGCTGTTAAAGAGTCTTTGAACGAGAAATCTTCGTCCTTATAATAATGATTAAACCAATAAGCGTAAACTGCAGCTATCTTCGTGTACATGTACACAAACTTTTGTGCAGAATGGTACCTGCAGCTGCTCATTTTTCTTGCTTTTACACATTTCATTCTGATATTACTTTAGTCATTTGATTGTTGTCAACTCAGCCTGATGAATTTCCTTTTCCTTTTTTCTTTTTTCTGAATGTAATTCTTGTTGTTTGTCGTTAAAGAACTCATCCAATGGTATTCTTCAAATTTTCCAGTTTCATGTGACGACCCAATAGGTCGTTTTGGTTACTAGCCTTAATTATGGTGTTCCAAGACCTTCCATAGCTTCATTTGATGTTTATCGATTTGTGTGTGTGGTCCGTGTCGTTTTACGGAAAGCTTGAAAATGAGATTTTTGACTTACAAGAGGCTAGAGTTGACCACAGTCAACATTCTTAGTAAACTACATCGGATCGGATGTTTCGACGATTCTGTTAGGTTCGTATGATGTTTTTGAACTTGTACGCATGTTGGGTTGGGGTCCGGAGTGACCCCAACGCGTTTTGGTGCATTATGTGAAAAATTGTGAAAATTGAGTTTTCAAGTTGAAATCTTGAGTTTTGAGGATCAATTTTTGTTATTTGATGTTATTTTGATGTGAGGTAGTGAGCAAGTTTGTTTGATGTTATTGCACTTGTGTGCATGTTTTGTTTGGAACCCAAGGAGCTCGGGTGAGTCTCGGGTGAGTTTTGGAAGGTTTGAACTGCTAGTGCAAGCTTGGCTCGCATTTGCAAGCTTGCTTTTGCGATTAATTGATCGCATTTGCGAGAATGGGTTGGGGGCTGGTACTTCGCTTTTGCAAACTGAGTTGAGGCCGCATTTGCAATCTTAGAGTCGCATTTGCGATGCAATGTCCTGGGAGTCAACTTTGCATTTGCGAAACATTGGAGTGCATTTGCGAACCAAATGTCGTATTTGTGACTTCACTGGGGTTGATGCTCTGATCGCATTTGCGATCAATGTGTCGCTTTTGCGGACATCACATTTGGGAACAAGTGTTCTCAAATGCGATACTAGTAGCTCGGTAAAAATGGGAAAATCTGAATTTAGCTCATTTTACACTTTTTTTCAACCCTAAGCTCTCTAGAGGTGATTTTTGAAGAATTTTTTCTTCCCAAATTCATTGGTAAGCATCTCTAATTACTTTTCAATCAATTTCTATTACTTTTCATGAGTTTTTAACCTCAAATCTAAGAATTTCATGGTAGAAATTATGAGTTTTGGGTAGAATTTAGGGATTTTGTAAAAATTGAGATTCAGACCTCAAATTGAGGCCTTCGAAATAAATCATATAATCGGGCTCGGGGGTGAATGGGTAATTGAATTTTGGTCTAAATTTGGGATTTTAACCGAGCGGGCCGGGGGTTGACTTTTTAAAACAACAACAACAACAACCCAATATAATCCCACTAGTGGGGTTTGGGGAGGGTAGTGTGTACGCAGGCCTTACCCCTACCCTGGGTAGAGAGGCTGTTCCGATAGACCCTCGGCTCCCTCCCTCCAAGAACTCCCCACCTTGCTCTTGGGGTGACGTTTTAAACAATGATCAAAATTGAACCTTTTTCATTCGTGGGTAGTTTTTAAAGCTTATTTTGAATTATTTGATCGATAATTGGCTAGATTCGGTTGGTTTGGAGGCTTGTTCGAAAGGCAAAGCCGTGATTGGTTGTTGATTTGGTTGCGGAGTGAAGTAAGTGTCGTGGTTAACTTTGACTTGATAGAATTATGACTTGTTGGTCTATTTGCTACGTGAACTATGTGTGGGGATGACGTATATGCAAGGTGACGAGTATATGTGCGTTGTCATGGGTTAAAGCATACAGGTTGAAATTGTCTTATTGTCCCGTGTAATTTCATTTACCACGCCTTCCATGTCTTAGTTAGATTGTTACTATGTAATTATTCGCTTCTGTGTTTATTGCTTGCTTTGAAGTTGTAGTGATATTGAAAGTTGAAATTACTTATTCTAGCACCACGGTTAATGTTGAAATTTGCTTCCCGCCTTGCTTGATACCTTGGGTTATTATTGTTGCTTGGTGAAGAAGAGTAAAAAGCACGAAGGGTGTTGCCGTATCATATTTGCATATTGTTATCATTGATTGAGTGTATGTGAGGATTAAAGCATCAAGGGTAATGCCGTGCACTTGATTACTTTATTATCATTAAATTTGATGATTTCATTGCTTTACTTGATTCTCGGATTGTGAATTTAGCTTGGCTGCTTTGTTGCTCATTTCGGAAAGAGACTTGGTGATTCTGTACTTATTCCGATTGTTGCTCCCTTTTATATGCTCACACTCGTTGTTACTTTTAAATACCTTACATGTTATTTCTGTTGCTTTATATATATATCTGCACATGTTTTAGTAGGTGTCTTGCCTTAGCCTCGTCACTACTTCGTCGGGGTTAGGCTCGACATTTACTGAGTATATTGAGTCGGTTGTACTCATACTACACTTCTGCATTTCTTGTACTGATTTTGACGTTGGTACCAACGGAGTCCCTAGAGGCACTTAGCAGATACCAGTCAGTGACTCGAGGTAGAGCTACACCATATTCGCAGTCCTTAGAAGTCACTTTCTATTTTATTATATTGTTTACATTTAATTTCGGATAGTGTTGTATTTCTTTTGGAGCCCTTGTATTTAGCTAAATCTAGATGCTCATGTACATGTGACACCAGATCCAGAGATATTTCATGTCATGTTACTGTTAAAGTATTTGATATTTACTACTTTTCCTTCAGTAATATTTTTTGTTGTGTTGGTTTGGCTAGCAAGCGGTGTTAGGTGCCATTACAACCCCGAAGTTGAGTTCCGGGTCGTGACATTTCATCATTCATAAGTTTTTACTACTTTCATAGGTCTAAAAAAAGGTGAAGAGGCTAATAACGGTTGTATTTTTCATGTCACTTTTTCATGCTAAAAACGGTTGGGTGAGCGGCTATTTTCATAGATTGGTCCCTCTTGAGAGCAACCATTTTCATTATGAAAATGTTGAGTAAAAACAACTTTGCTAGTTACGTTAGCTATCAATCTAATCAATGATATTTTGCATTTTCATATAATAACTTAGCACCAAAAATGAATAACTTTTTTAAAGGGAAAATAGACGAGCAGTTTCAACTAGATAGGAACATCAGTAGGATAATCCTGCGGATGTCTTCTGATTGTTTCACGAATGAATGTTTCCTGTTCTTGGAGGTTTGCTGGAGGAACATCATATACATCTGTAAATACATCCTTAATTGGAGGCTTCTCCGCTCTTTCTGCAACTTGAATGGCTTCCAATACCTGTAGCACAACATTTGAAAGCGAGTTAAAAAAAAAAAAACTGTTTGATCTCTTTTCTGCAACCCAACAACAACAAAGTCGTGATCGGCTATATGAAATCCTTACTGTCCATTTCGCTCCATTTAAGCCCGTCTCAGTTTAATATTACAAGAACTTAGTTTTCCTATCACCATAAATTATCCATATTTTCTACTAGCATATACCAATGATCCGTGTCTAGAATACTTTGATAATTTTCTGCTTTAGAAAGCTATACATGCAACAACAAATTAGTCTTTCAAGTTTTTCTCTTCGAGCAGAAATTACCTGCTTCCTGAGATTACTGCGAAGTTCAGACTCAGCCTCAGAACTCCACCAGCCTCGTCTTTCAATCCATTTCCTGAATCTAGTTACAGGGTCTCTTTCTCTTCTCCACCATTCGATTTCGTTAGCTGGACGATATTTGGTTGAGTCATCTGAGGTTGAATGATGTCCTGCTCTATAGGTAAGGGCCTGTTGAAACATCAAAATGTCTGTTAAACTCTAAATAGAAGCACCTAACAACACTTCCAAAACTAGCGTAGCAAATAAGATAGGTGATTTTCGATATCAACTAAGCCTCAATTCCAAATTAGTTGGATTTAGCTATATAAAGAATAGTTATATTCGCAATAATATTAATGCTACCTCAATAAGAACAGGTTTATGTTCATTAACAGCCATCTTTCGTGCCTCATGGACAGCGCTGAAAACAGCAAGAGCATCGTTACCGTCCACACGGATACTACGAATTCCATAGGCCTCTCCTCTGGTAACAACACCATCACCTAACAAGTAACCATAAACAGATGCCCTTGTCAGTAGCCAATAACAAAATAGTGCTACTGCCCAATCCATTTTAAATGTCCTTTTAACTTTTCAAATTTGGTCCAAAATAGAGTTGTTTCAAAAAATCAAGAATGCATTAATCATTTTATTCCAGATCTACCCTTGCTCCAAATATGAGCAGATAGGGTAACTTCAAATAACCCTTACAATTAGTGCTATTAAGAAGCTTTTTAATGGCTTTGCAAAAACCTTTGAAGACATAACTGAGAAGTCAAGGGAGGCACCTACTTCGAAACTGGTCACAAACAGGCGTACTTATTGCAAAACCATTGTTCCGACAGAAAAAGATAACTGGCGCGTCTAAGACCGCAGCAAAGTTCAGAGCAGCATGAAAATCTCCCTGAAATGACACCAATGAATTTAGGGGGAATGAACAGTAACAAAATTTTAGCACTATCTGTCAAAATCTGAGTATGTGCACAGTACTGCAAATGATTGGCTAGATTATTAAGGTTATTCCTAGCCCCTGAGGATCCTAGATTGACGAATATACTGTTGAAAATCAACCATTATGACAGTAGTGCATATTTCCACAAGTTACTTGAAACATTTACCGTACTAGAGCCTCCATCTCCAAAATATACAATTGTACATGCATCTTTCGCGTCCATCTTCAGAGAGTAGGCAGCACCAACGGCATGTGGAAGCTGAGTACTGAAGCAAAATCACCACTACTCTTCATCAATTATTTACATCATACAGATCACAGTAAAGATGTTTGAAAATCTCAGAGTATCAGTACCAAAGCAGGAGTATCTTACGCTACTGTTGATGCAACTGTAATATAATTGTGCTTATTAGATCCATAATGGATAGGCATCTGCCTTCCTTTTCCATAATCGCCTTTGTTTCCAAACAACTGATTGGCAAATTCTTGAATAGTAAACCCTCTCCATAATAGAACTCCAGGCTCCCTATACTACAATGACAAAAAAGAAAATCCTTGACATTACTGGTCAAATCATTGGATATGTGAAAATCGGAAGATATCAGTTAAAATGTCATTTTATCTCATGATCATCCAAAATTGATGTAACAAAAGCTATTTAGCACATAAAGTCAATAAAAATCAATCTCAAATCAGTTTGGCATTCTTTTGAGAAGATTTGAAGTTCAACATATGAAAGTCACCAAATAAAGATGTCTTCCAAAATGCACCCGGTGAATGAAAAGTAAGTCGAGTTTATTGGTCAACGACGCCTATCTCAACAGGTGATCCAAAGGGAAAAAGTTACATCTATCCAATTTGTTTAGAATTTTGCAAACCACCTTTAGGCTGAAAGTAAAGATCTTGACTAATACGGTAAGCAGAATCCCTATTGCTTTGCACAAACTTCTACTAATGTTGGAGAAGAGAAATTTGAGGATTTGTACCAGAAGAAAGAAAGAGAGCTAGAATGTTAATAAATGAAAATTCAACCTAGATTCAAGTCATTCAAAGAAACTCAATTGGACATGGTGCACGAAATGTATAATCAACACTTCATATATTTGTTATCCTAATTTTTACATCTTTAGTTAAATGAAATGTAACTTTTGCATGCTAAATGTAAGTTTGTCTGCTCGACGACTAACCTGTGGAAAGATGAAATCATCCATCCTAAGTGCTGCAGCTGATGCAATGTTGATAGCTTCTTCTCCAAGTGTGGTAACATAGAAAGATATTCTTCCTTGTCTTTGTGCTTCGTAAAAGATTGTATCCATTGTTTGAAGTGTGACCATATCAGTATACATTTTCAATGCAACTTCCCTGTCAATCTGACCAACATAAATGCCAAACGATAAGATATAAACATTCCTCTATTGAATCTTGATTGCAAAGTTTAATCTTGCTTAAATATATATTTAGATTACCTGTACGAAATTGCTAGTCATGGGATAACCATCGTCGTCAAGGACCCTGTAGCAGTATACTCTCTTCTCCCTTGTTTCAGGAATAAAGTTCAAATGTGAGGTGAAATTGACCTTGCCTCCAGGGAAATTGAGAACCTGAACATATAGAGGAAATTTTATGATTATTCATATTTAAAATAGGATATATGCAGATGAAGCTTACAAAACAACTGGTAAAGATCCTTTTTCCCCCTTTCCTGTAAGTTAACACCTATAGATGACTCATATACATGTGAGATTTAGTTGCTCTAGATTTGGCTAACTCCTATTTATTTTTTAAGACAAATTGTTTAGTATTGGAATGAAATGGACCCAAATGGAGCAGAATGGATTCATATAATTCATCTAGCCGACCCCAACTAATTTAGAATTCAATCTTAGTTGATGTAGTTAACTTGTTAAGGTCTATAAGTCCATGTATTAGAGAATAATAAAGCACAGAATCTCTCCAACTACATCATTAGTCTTTTACTAATAAACGGTTTTTAGGACTCTCTTCCACTCTTTACACCGGGGAGACAGATCCTGGAGTCTAAAGGTTTCAAGTTGAGTAGAATGAAAACAGAATACTTGGAGTGCAAATTCAGTGTTGGGAAGCATGAAGCAGAAGTGGACGTGAAGCTTGATACACAACTCATCCCCAAGAGAGATAGTTTTAAATACCTTAGGTCTGTAAGACAAGGTAATGGGGAGATTGACGAGGATGTTACTCATCCTCTTGGAGAAATGTACCGCCAAGTCTCAAGGGCAAGTTCTACAGCGTGGTAATTAGACCGGCTATGTTGTATGGAGCAGAGTGTTGGCCAGTCAAGAAGTGTCATGTTCAGAAGAAGAAAGTAGCGTTAATGTATGAGGTTAATTTCACGTATAGTCATTAATCTTTATTGATTATAATGGTAAAGTTGCATAATTATTTTTTTCTCACATTAAAGTAACAGGACATTTTCCACTATAATATCAAAGTCACAATTTCTCATTAAAGTTACAAAACTTTATCCAATATATAATAGTAAAGTCATAAAAATTTATCCACCATAATATTAAAGACACCTTAGTGGGTAGGTTTTGTTGTTATAGTGGAGTAATATTTATTACTGGCTTTAATGTCATAATGAGAAAAATTCAGTTACTTTAATATAAAGAAAACTAGTTTTACAATTTTACTAGTATAATAGATAAACTTAAATTACTTTAATGAGATAAAAATAGTTTTATGACTTTATTATTGTTGTGAAATTAATCATTCTTTAATGAGCTAAATGTGAAGGACACTACTGTTTATCTCTTATTCAAAAAGAGACGTGCACGGTGCACCCAACCACGTTTTTCCATTTTCTCGAGGTTAGGTGCAACAGTTACTTTCCAGAAAACTATTTGCAGATAAAAAAGTATGCCAAAAACAGTCCTTAAATTTTCTCTTTCTTTTTACAAGATAAGCCAACTCAGCACCTAAATGAACCAATATTAATTACTCCCTAGGTTTTATTTCATGTGTTTTAGTTTGACTGCACCCGAATGAATTTTCTGATTTTAAACTAAAGATATTATAATGTATCAAAATACCATTGAATCTTGTCATGTCATATGAGTTGTTGGAGTTAAAAAATTTGCTAAATATAAAAAATTATGTTCTTTTTAAGAAGGAAAGTAAGATACATAACTACAAAGGAGGGAGTAGTTCATATGATTCTGAACAAACCTTATACTGTTGCTATTAGGAGAAACAACAAAATGGGTGTCTAATGAAGCTCTAGCAGCCACAATTTTAAGTTATCTCCCATTCTCGCACGACACGGCACATACAAAAAGATAAGAACAAGAAGATATATCCCAAACAAGGTAGCATCAAGCTAACGACAAATATGAGTTGAAGACAATTATTAAATTAATAAAAGATATATTTTCTCTAATAGAATTTAGATAAAATGGTCATGTAACTTTAAATGGTATTCAAATAGACATCAATATATATATATATATAGAGAGAGTGATTCGAGTCCCATTGTCACCTATTATAAAAAAGAATTTCTGAAAGACAATAATTAAGTATTGTAATTGTAAATAAGAATAGAGAATATTCAAAAGATGATTAATCAAAGTTAAAAGGAAGAAACTTTAAGCAAGTCAGATATGTACATTAGGATAAAATAAGAGCGGAAAAGAAGAAAACATATATTAGAAGTATATACCTGGGAATTATTGTCAATGTTCTGCATGTGATTCAGCTGTGTTTCAGCTTTGGTTGATTCTAAACGGCGAGACGCGAAGTGTGCAGAACCGTAACCAAGAATTCCTACTGGGTTTCTCAGATTTGGCGATGTAAGTGTATGATGATATTGAACAGAATGTGAACCCAAAAAACCCATCTTGGGTTTCAAACAGATCAACTTTCTTGATTTTGAGAAGAACAGAGCCATTGTAGTGTCTCTTTGTGTGTGTGTGTGTGTGAGAGAGAGAGAGAGAGAAAAGCTTTAATGGAGTGTTGGAATTGAGGAGGAGAGACGAAGAGGTCAAAACCGAGGTTTAGGCGTCATCGTCAGTGAGATTCCATATGGAAATTGGAACTTTTATTATTTATAAAAAATATTTGATGATTTATAAGATGACAAGATCAATATTTGACTCCATTTTACTTTGCACCCTTGGAATTTGAAAGATACTAAATTTTGCCTCCTTAGTATTTATTATGATCATTTAACTCCGTTGGGCTTGCGATGATTAAAATTGATATATTTAGTTATGGTAAAAATTTAGGGAATCTTACATCAATGTTCCAAATAAGTTCTAACTTACAAAACCTTTAGACATTAGTCATACACTTATCAAAATTAACCAAACACATATAACAATTAAAAACCCAAATAAATAAGATTCTTTCTCTCCAAGAATCACATGCAAATATCTCCGTTCATATTTTTAAGCGTGATCAACAACATTAGATGCAAGACGGAAAGAAAATTTCATTAATGAGGTAGCAAACAAAGGGATAAAATACAAAAAATATATATACTACAAGATTCCAAAAATTTAAGCAAAAATGATCATTTTCAATGGGTATGGTTGAAACTCATTAAAAACATATAGATGAGTCAATATATAAAATTTGAGGAAGATTGGAGGTGATTTGTATTGATCAAAATTCGTAGTTAAATCGAATTCAAAAAATTCGTATCACACACAGAGGTATACATGGATATACATGTGATACACATTTGATACAAATATGATACATATGTGATACACAAATGATACACAATGTGATACACATATCATTTTTTTCATGTTCATCTTTTACTTCGAATTTTCAATTCAAACCACATCATAACTCCATCAAATCATCCCAAAATTGAGATTCAAACTCCTTAAGATATATCCAATCTATTCTAATAATATCCACTCAAAAGAAAGCAAAAGATTAAACTTTTTTTTGTTACAAATAGCTAATTGGCTAATATTGTATGGTATTATTTTATGAATTAATCAATTTTTATAATAAACTACTTATAAATGAGCATAGCCGATAATTTCTCAATTTACGGACTTATGGTGCTTTTTGGTAAGTTCCAAGCAATAGTCATCTCTATCCCTATTGTCCATAGAAATCTCCAGCAAGTGCTCTCAATAACCTGTAAACGACGGGCGCAGATAAATTAGTATAATTTGACGTAAACGATGAGTGCAGATAAATTTTTGCCTTTAGGTATTATATTATTAAAAGCAAAAATGTTTCTCATATATACGAGAAACTGACCAAACTAGTCTCTTTAAGTTTGTCAATTAGATAAGTCAGTTCTTGCATAAAATTGGAAATGATCATCGTCAATTTTAAGTTTTACCTAATAAAATTGGAAGAGTATTTTCTTGCAGTAGCGCAAAGAATTGATAAGTAACATATATGAGAGAATAATAGAGTATTCATAATTTTGAGCTCATCGTTCTGATTTTCGCATAGGTCAAATGAAGCGTTATATATGTGAGATTAGATGTGTCTCTTTTAGTTACATTTTCACGTTGAAAAGCAATATATTTAAATATTACTTAGTAGAAGGATGTTTTCTATCAATGAATTAGTCTTGGGATTTTTTCGTATGTGTACGAAATTTTGAACTTATTTATCTAAGTTTTCTTATTTATACAAAGTAACTAATTTTTTTTACAAATTATATACAAAATTCGATAAAAATCTACAATTTTCCTACAACTAAACACAATTTGTTTTGTACAGAATCTAGTAAAACATTACAATTTATATATAATTTATATGCAACTTGTATATAATTATGTTAGTTAATATTTTATATACCATTTCTACACCCGACATACAAAATATATACAATTTATTTATGTTTTTTTCTTCTTCGAGTTTCACTATGAAATTCTAACAAAAACCACTTTTAATCTTCACTAAATTCTCTCAAAATTGAGATATAAACTCCAAAGGTTATTCCTAATCATTTGCAACAATACCCATTCCAAACAAAAAATAATTTCCCAAAATTTAAGTTTTGAATTTAAAGTTTAAAAGCTTTTTAATGGCGGATTTTTTTTTTTAATTAACCATGCTACACGCTCTCCTGCCCATCTTTGTTCTCTGTGTATGAATTGGAGAACGTAGACATTTCTAATCCAAATTCAGCACTATATTCTTTAAGATAATAAATGCCAAAAAATTTCATTCGTAGGTACTAAGATTTCCTAGCTGCCATATTCAATTGCATAGCACTTTTCACTTGGCTTTTACACCTTTTAGGACTTGGTGGAGGGAAAAGTTTCTTGTCACATGTAACGATCAATTTTGGACGAAAATATATTGTTTATATTCACTTGGGTGGAATGGGGAGGAAGAAAAGTGAGATAAAATAAATAAGATTGGAGTCTAATATATTATTTTTGTATATAAATAGTAAATTATATATGTTAATATAATTAAGTGATAACCCTTTAGGAAGGGTAAATAAGTTTGTAATAGGTTATAGATAGATAAAAATTCCCCTATTTATGTTGTTTATACCATTGGGATTAATGCTTGATGGCTAACTTACCCTAAACTCTAGCTACACATATAAATGGAGTCACACATATTCCATTTGGAAGCATCTCAAAAATTTCATAAACTATTGGGATATTCATAAAGAAATTATTTCGAAATTTCATAAATACATGGAATATGCATAAATGGATCAAAGACATCAAGTGTTGTCTTTTTCAAAGCTACCAAAGTGAGCAAGAAATGTTCTTCCTTTTCACGGAGATCAAATATATCCCAAGGAAGTCCACATTATCTAGAAGTACGCTGCTTAAGTCCTCAAATCACGGAGAACAATTCGAGAGAAGAATCAAGAAAGCAAACATGCCCACAAAGACTCACGATTGATTAATAAAATTACTTTTCCTCATTTTTTTGTTATTGCTGTTTATTTTCCATACTTTAAAAATTTATTGCAAACAAGGTCATTTTAGAAACTTTATCATTCTCACTTTGGTTATTGAAGTTAAGTGTCAGAGGAAATATTAGTAGGGGTAAAGCCATCGTAAATCCTTTCTTTAGGGAGCAAAATGAATAAGGGCAGCACTACTACTAAATAATATATTCAACATCCACATGGATGTTCGGAAAAATAAAATCATCCAAGATAGATAAGAAGAAGGTCGTGGCAATTACTTGTAATCGTATTCTGTCCTTACCTTTTGCTTTAAAAGTATAGTTTAGTTTCACGATCCAAATATATCTGCAGTCAAAGGTAACTATAATAACTAGTAGATGTTGGTAGGTATAGTCAACAGCCACCACCCCTCCCTCCCCGCACCCCCACCCCTTTTTATTTTTTGGTTTATTCCTATTTACTTTTGAGAAAATTACCTTCATTGTCAGTTGACCCAACATACCAACAAAATTAGGTCCATATTTTAGGTCCTTACACGATTTAACCCAGATTGTACATAAATTGTAAAATTAGTTTTCGTCGATTAGCCCAAAGCACTTAAAAAGTTTTTTCTTTCTTTTTTTCTTCATTCCCAACGCACCCAATTCTCTCCCTCCCACCTCTCTTTTCTTTCTTTCTAGCCCAAACAGATCCCATCATCCTCTCTTACCCTAGCCTTCATTATTCCTCCTCTAAATAATTCTGGCTCTGGCTCCTCCTTTGTCGTCCAAGCCCACCAAGTCTGATGGTGGCAAGCAGAAGAAAAATAGAAGAGTTTGAAAGAAAAATGAAAACCCATGCATATCTGAAATCTTTAGCTCTCAAACTTGATTTGCGCCGAGAAATAACTACTAATTTTGGAAGATTTTGAAGTTTGAAATTCGAATCAGTATTGTTACAACCTTGAAGTCTCGGATCTGAAACTGGATGTATCTTAGCTTGTCTGGGTATTAAATTCGGAATCGTTCGCATAAAGTTGTAATACCTGTTAATACAACTCGAAGCTGGAATAAAAAATCATAACCATGTAGCAGTTTGTATCGACAATGTATAATTATGTATATGAATGTATAAATACCTCTTATACATTATTATACACATACAAGTTGATATATTGTTTACAGTTAGTGTAGTGTTGGACTTAATGTGTTTTCTAGTGAAAATATTGTATAACTAGTGTTTATATATAGTCATATAGTGTTGTATACTTGTGTATAACTGTGTATATTTATGTATAATGCTGTATAATTATATATTTTTTAGTTTACAAGGATCTAGATACAATGTCAGTGCATAAGAGGCCTCCATGGAAGTTTGACACTTTCTTCTCTTCTTTTTCTTTTTTGTTATGGGCAATATGAAAAAGTTTTTATATGCGCTAGAGGGATTCTACAATTCTTTTACCAAGTTTTGATTTTTCGTTTATCTTGTTGGATTGCTTCAGCAATTGCACATAAAGTTTCACTTTTAATCTAAAATTTGACTGACAATTTTGATATGTGAAAACCCAAATGATTCACCACTTAAAAGAGTACTAGAAGATTGGAATATTTTATTGAAAAATCATGTTTTGCCATAAGAAAAAGAGAAAATAGGAGAAATATTTATTTTAATACATAATTTGTTGGTATTTAAGTTGGGGAAGAAAAAAGAAACAAAGACATGGACAAAAGTTTTGTGGGGGAATTCGGGAAAAAAAAAAAACCTTGCCATACCATGTGAATGATATCATATTGCTAGAAAAAGAACTTATTGTTAACATTTATTGGGCCATCCGATGAAGATATTGTTTTGGGCTAAGCGGTTGAAATGTATTTTGTTCAGTTGTACTTTTATGAAATTCTCCCCTTACTTTTGAGACACTAGGGATTCATCACTTTCTTCATGGTATATTTGATTATAGATACCACTAAAAGAGTAACCAAAAACAAAAAAGCGCATCATTTGAAATCTTATGAAATTATTTTCAGTGCAAATGCCACATATGATCTTTTCATTCGTCCCTCCACTACAACATCCGTGTGTGAGTTAGCCCACTATATTTTTTGGATTGATTGTCATTTTGTGTGTTACTACGTGCATATTTGTTAAGATTGTAATGTCCAGGGCGGCGGCCTGACCCTAAATCAATTGAAAGAATTGTTTTAGGCCCCAAATATTTAAGGCCCTAAAATTACTATTTTTTTATATATATTAGTATATTATTTATATAATTATCTCTTATTATTAATAAGTTTATTTATTTATTGTCATATTATTTTTTAATAACTCGATTTCTTCCTCTAATTAATATAACTAAAATAATTTTATGTCAATTTTATTTTACTTTTTTTACTTAATTATATTTCTCTATTCATTAGTTAGTCACGTAACTATATCTAATAATCTAACTTATTATTTATTTTCCTTACATAAATTATAATCTCTCCATCACAATTTATATGGAAGTGTTTGACTGGACATGGAGTTTATGAAATAAAGGAAGGCTTTTGAAACTTATAATCTTAAATAAATCATAGAAATTTGTGGGCTAGAAATCATCTCATTAATGGTAAAAAGAAAAATCTAAAGTTGAATTGTTACCGGAAATACTAAAAAAAAAGGAGTCACCTAAGTTGGGACAGAGGGAGTATGGTTTCTGGGTTTTCCCATTTCAGTTGTGATGCAATCAACGTTAAATTCATTTAATTTTCTGTGCTTTATAAAACTAAGTTCTTATTTATTTTTAATTCCACATCCTCACTTGTCTAATTTTTTTAAAAAACGATGTTCATTAAATAATATGAATATTATATATATATATATATTAAGGCTTCTTATTAAGGCTTTGCTTTAGGCCACGGATGATGTTGGGTCGACCCTGGTAATGTCTAATAGGAAAATCGGACAAGTTTAGGATTGCTTATATATTTGGCTTTTAAGTTATATATCTAAATTAACCGGCCTATTAATTTGTTCACGAGATCGTTTAATTTAGTTACAGGACGATTTATTTGAGGGGCCAGGGGGTAACAGTGGACAATCTTTAAGGCTGGCCGGCACTTTATTAACAGGAAGAGTGTATTTAATTGGAAAGTGTAACGAAGATAAATGTATACTGTTTAGCAACATACAATAGTAAATGTGTTAAAACATGTGTAACGGAAGCAAGCATACAAAGCAGGTATCACAAACATGTAAACTAGATAATGATATAATTCGGAGATTAGAAACACTAACCTCTTGAAAACGTTGCACAGATCCTCTACAAAGCAAGAATCTAGGTCTGCAGTCTTGTGTTATGCTCCTTGTAAGACCTTGGACGAAATTGTTTGAGTGGACAAAACAATACAATTCTAAAGAGTGAGTTATTAGGTGAAAAACGTTTTCCTTATGTAGACCCGAAATTCAGCCAAAAAGGGGCTAAAAACGTGTAGGATTCTGCTAGTGCAAGTAGAATCCTACTCTAACTCAAAAGGATGACTTTTCTCCCAAGCCACCTTTTATCCAAGTATGTTCAGGTTTTTACTAGGTATAACAGGGACCACAAAAACAATAAGAGACTACTAATTATAGTATTAGTCTGAAAAATCTGAAGAATTAAATCCTACTATAATTAATTGCAGTTTATTCCACTAAAAACTGCAATTGAACTTCTCAATATGAATTTCGAAAATTCACTAACACTTATTTAACTCTCCATGTTAAGATTACAAATAACAGTTAATTAAACTAAATTACTGATAATATAATTTAATCAACTAATTAAATCCTTTATAATTCCGCTTAAACTATTTCATGTGATGGATACAAAATCTACCGGCCGGGTTTTCACATGAAAACTTATAGGCTTACATAAAGGGGTATCATCAAATTAAAACCGAGTCATGAATTCTATCAACTAATTATTATTTCACAAATGCTATTCGTTATTGTCCAATCCATTAGGCATACACTAATTCTGAATAGAGTTGTATCTTTTGATAAATTAAAACAATAAACAAATCACATTGATCATAATAACGATATCAAGATTAGGAGTAAAAGCTCATTTAATGAATCAGAGAAATTGCTTTATATATATTCAGTACAAAATATCTTTTCTCTACTTAGTCCGTTCAATATACACTAAGTATACTAGCACAAGAAGTTGGAGCAAAACCACTCCCATAATCAAGATAAATTATACTTTAATCTTGTGCTACAATCATCAAGTTATTTTGTCCAACAATATCTTCGATTGTGAACATAGTTTATTAATTATGAGAACCGACAATTTAATCTTCTGTGCATGAGTCAAGACTCCATACACTAAATTGTCTACTACATAACATGTAACAAATGATCTTTAAAATAATACGTTATTGAAGTGAATAAATCAAATAAATAATTATTTCATAAAGAATAAAACAACAACAACAACAACAACCCAGTATAATCTCACTAATGGGGTCTGGAGAGGATAGTGTGTACGCAGACCTTACCCCTACCCTGGGGTAGAGAGGCTGTTTCCAATAGACCCTCGACATCCTTCCCTCTAAGAACACCCACCTTGCTCTTGGGGTTACTCGAACTCACAACTTCTTGGTTGGAAGTGGAGGGCGCTTACCATCAGAGCAACCCACCATGCCAATTCATAAAGAATAAAACATAATACTATATCTAAATCGCATGGTTAATATTATATCCCAACAAAATCCGATATATTTTTTCTTTTGGTTTAAGAGTAATAACTTTCCTGATTAACAATAAAAAAAAGATATAATAATTTTTTTTCCAACAAGACCTAATATGAAAGAGGAGATAAGGGGTGTCGAATGAAACCTTTTAATGGGTGGAGGGCAATTATAAGTCTAAAGTTTAACAGCAGGAATGAAATCTTAAAAAGGTGAGTAAAAAGGGGGTAAACATGATTTATTTTTGATAGTACATGAGCAAATATTATCCTTTTCCGATAAGAAAATACTTATGTTCTTGCTATTTCAGAAAGAGATCACACAAACTAATTAACAAGCAGAATAAAATACACGAATCGTCTTTAAATTAATTATTCTATGTGGTGTACTCTGAAATGATCACATGTTAATGGAAAAATTTTACTTTTATTTTAATATAATTAAATTTTAACTCTTGTCTTCATCGACACGTGCTTAGTGAAGAGAAAATATCTGAATCGCAAAAAATAATTAAAAAAAAATTGAATTGTCAATTTGACGGTAAAAAAGACGGTAATCAAAAGGGTCGAATGAATAAAGGAATATATTTTGATTTCGAACTTTTGATGGTTTAATCTTCAGTATACAACAATTCTGTCTATATGACGAGAAGCTCAGATCACACAAAGTAACCATGAAGGAGCGTGATGGATTAGATCTTCTCACATTCTTAATTATATGTCTCAAATTTGTATTTTAAGTATGAAAAAATTCTTGAAAAATAACGCTTCCACCTATAATAAATCTTACGAGATGCAAATTTGAATTAGTCCTACAGTAAATTTTGAATACTAAATAATTATGTATATAAAAAGAAAATCACGCAAAGCATAATTTGAGTTAATCCAAATGGGAATTGACGATTCGGTGGTAGCTGGAAGAATAAATGGATAATCAATTACTATAGTCAAAATTTAAAGAATTCAAATGTTAATTTTATGAAATGTTCACAAGAAGACCAAACGGGGCTTATTTTACTATATTCTCCACTTTTTAAAGGCACTTGGCATATAAAATAAAACCCTCATGATTTTCTCATCTTCTCTTTCTTACCCTCTCAATTCAACGGCCACAAAAAGTACAGTGATATATGTTTTTTTTTGTCAAAGGAAAAAAATATTATTAATCTCCGGTATCCCAAATACAAACGGTAGTATTCTCTACATCTCATACTTCCAGATAAGGAGCATCCCTAACTACTTCCCTTCTATATGCTATATATCAATTTCTTATCCCTGCTTTTATTTACAAGTAATTCCTCGCTCTAGCTTAAGGGTGTTCAAAACCGAACCGAAATCGAAAACCGAATCGAAATCGAAGCTTAATGGCTTATTGGTATCGGTTTAACGGTTTAACGAACGGGGAACGAATTGAATTTTTTTATTAATGACTTATCAATTTGGGGGCGGATTATTCAATTTTCCTAACGGATAATCCGTTAACCCGTTAAGAGAATATATATATAATTTATTTTTATCCATATATATATATATATATATATATATATATATATATATATATATAT
>AWOL01S0013417.1:13421-40456 GCA_000715115.1 Nicotiana otophora | reverse complement strand
GTGTCTAGTAGAGTCCTTCTTATCGGTGTGTTGTCGACCACATCTATAAGTTGGAGGCTACTTGGACATTTATGAACAATAACCTTCTTTGATATTATGGATCGTGCAATGAAAACTGATTGTGAAACTGTTCCCCCTCTAACACGTGCATTCCTTTAACTTTCAGTACATGGCACCTAAGATGAGAGCAAGAACTGGCCAAGTAGCCAATGCCGCCTTAGGAGTGGTAGTTGACCCTTTATTTGATGATGCGGGTGGATACCCCAGGGGTGAGGATAATCTCCCATCTGCTACACTGCCTGATTCCACTATACCTGACTAGGCCACACCAGTTTTTGTTCCTACTGAGGGTGCAGCGGTTCCTTCAACTGATATTCCGGTTCCACCTCCAGCTCCAGCTTCCGATTCTGGTGTTTCCGATATTGACATTAGTGGAGCTATCCAGATGTTGACACAGATAGTGGCTTCTCAAGCCTAGTGATCAAATGTTGCACCCACTTTGTCTAGCCAACAAGGGGATTCTAGTGGTTCCAGGGTGAACAAGTTTCTTCAGTTGGATCCTCCGGCGTTCACGGGCGCTAATCCCGAGGAAGACCCATAGGACTTTATTGACGAGATGCATAAGACTCTCCGGGTTATGCGTGTTACTGAGACAAAGGGAGTGAAGTTGGTCGCCTACCGCCTAAAAGGGGTGGCCTATTTTTGGTTTGAGTTATGGGAGGACTCTCGGGAGGAGGGGAGCCCTCCAGCGAGGTGGAGTGAGTTTGCTGACGCTTTCATGGACCATTTCTCGCCGGCCGAGACTAGGGCAGCACGTGCAACAGAGTTTGAGAACCTTAAGCAAGGAAGTAAGAGTGTGTGGGAGTATTACATGAAGTTCACGCATCTGTCTAAATATGCCATTCTCATGTTGCCTACTATAGCGGCTAGAGTGTGCCGGTTTGTGCAGGGCCTTAGCGCCTTGGTTATCAATGAAGCTGCTACAACTGCCTTAAATTCAGATATGAACTATGGGAAGATGGTAGAATTTTCTCAATATACAGAGAACCGTAAGTTGAAGAACAAAATGGAGCGAGAGGGTACCACCAAGGCCTGGTCTGCGGGCAAATTTGGTGAGTCATTTGGTGGGGGGAAGATCAGCTTTTCGGGGAGGGCTATCAGGGCCATCCCAGTCTTTTGCTCAGTCTTCAGCCAGTGCACCGCCAGCAGGGCCCAGTCAGCAGCAAGGGAGTCATTTCAGGACCAAGCAAGGCAGTAGGGGACCCCACCAGAAGGGCCAATCAGGAGGGAGATTCCAGCAGCAGTGGAGGCCCCCATGTCCCATGTGTGGGAAGATGCACATAGGGATCTACTACATGGACCTACCTATATGTTACGGGTGAGGATTGAGGGGTCATATTCAGAGGGAGTGTCGTTCATCCCGCCAGGGTGTGGTCAGGGGCACAACACAACTATCCAGCTCTGCAGCTGCTACATCTTCATCACCCCCTCCATCTCGAGGCACTCCATCACCAGCAGGGCATGGTGCAACTTGGGGTGATGCGAAGAGTTCAGGAGGACTCAGCCGTTTCTATGCTATGAGTGGTCGCCAAAGTGCAGAGGCTTCTCCAGATGTTGTCACATGTATATTGACTATCCAATCTCATGATGTATATGCTCTTATTTATCCCGGTTCCACCTTATCCTATGTTACCCCTTATATTGCTATGGAATTTGGGTTAGAACCGGAATAGCTTCCTGAGTTGTTCTCTATATCTACTCTGGTTGGCGAGTCTATTATGGCCGCACGGGTTTATAGGGGTTTTGTTTTCACGGTGCTTGGTCGAGACACCGTGGTCAATTTCATTGAATTGGGGATGGTCGATTTTGATGTAATTATGGGAATGGACTGGCTTTATTTAGGTTTTGCCAAGTTCGATTGCCGAACTAGAACTGTGAGTTTTGAATTTCCAAATGAGCCAGTTTTTGAATGGAATGGGATAAAGTGATGCCAAAAGGTAGCTTTATTTCTTACCTTAAGGCCACAAAGATGATTAACAAGGAGTGTATCTATCATTTGGTTCGGGTTACAGACACCGATGCTGAGGCACCTACACTCGAGTTTGTGCCAATGGTGAATGAATTTCCGGAGGTCTTTCCTGATGAGCTTCCTGGCATTCTGCCAGATAGGGAGATTTATTTTAGGATTGATGTGATGCCAGGCATGCAGCTTATATCTATTCCACCCTATAGGATGGCACCAGCAGAATTGAAGGATCTAACGGAACAATTGAAGGATTGGTTAGAGAAGGGTTCCATCCGACTGAGTGTGTAACCCTTGGGTTTAACGGTTCTCTTTGTGAGGAAGAAAGATGGATCACTAAGGATGTGTATTGACTACCGACAGCTCAACAAAGTCACAATAAAAACTAAATACCCATAACCAAGAATAGATGATTTGTTTGATCAGTTACAGGGTGCTAGGTAATTCTCCAAAATTGATTTACGGTCTGGGTACCACCAATTGAAGATCAGGGAGCAGGATATTCTGAAAACAACTTTCAGGACCCGATATGGGCACTTTGAATTTCTGGTAATGTCTTTTGGGTTAATAAATGCCCCGGCTACTTTTATGGATCTTATGAATCGGGTTTTCAAGACTTTTATTGATTCCTTTGTGATAGTGTTCATTGACGATATTCTTGTGTATTCATAAGGTCGATCGGACCATGCCGATCATCTCAGGGCAGTTTTATAGACTCTTCATCAACACCAATTGTACGCAGAATTTTCAAAATGTGAATTTTGGATCGAATCTATCACATTCTCCGGTCATGTTGTCTCCAGAGAAGGAATTAAGGTTGATCCTCAAAAGTTCACAGTGGTGAAGGATTGGCCTAGACCTACAACACCAATCGAGATTCGCAGTTTCTTGGGCTTAGCAGGGTATTACAGGAAGTTTGTGGAGGAGTTCTCTACTCTTGCCTCTCCATTGACTAAATTGACTCAAAAGGCGGTTAAGTTCCAATGGTCCGATGCTCGTGAAAGGAGCTTCCAAGAGTTGAAATCACGATTGAGTACGACACCGGTGTCGACCCTGCCAGGGGGTATGGATGGATTTGTTGTATATTGTGATTCTTCAAGAGTTGGGCTTGGGTGTGTGTTAATGTAACACGGCAAGGTTATAGAATATGCTTTTAGGCAACTCAAGAATCATGAAAAGAATTATCCAACACATGACTTAGGACTTGTGGCGGTGGATTTTGCATTGAAGATTTGGCGTCGTTATCTGTATGGGGTCCATGTGGATGTATTTACTGACCCCAAGAGTCTTCAATATATTTTCAAACAAAAGGAGCTGAATCTGAGGTAGAGAAGATGGCTTGAGTTACCCAAGGATTACGACATCGATATTCTATATCACTGGGGGAAAGCCAATGTTGTGGCGGGTGCTCTTAGCCGGAAATCTATGGGTAGTTTGGCTCACTTGGAGGCATGTCAAAGGCCCTTGGCCAAGGAAGTTCATCGATTGGCTAGTTTGGGAGTTCGTCTTGTGGACTCTAATGAAGGAGGGGTAAGTTTACAAAATAGGGCTTAATCATCGCTTGTTGTGGAAGTCAAAGAGAAGCAATACAACGACCCATTTTGGTGCAATTGAAGAAGGGGATTCAAAAACTTAAAACTATGGCTTTTGCTCTTGTCACGGATGACGACACACTAAGGTACCAAGGGCGGCTATGTGTTCCAAATGTAGATGATCTTCGGGAAAGATTCATAACCGAGGCTCACACTTCTAGGTATTCCGTGCACCCAGGTTCTATGAAGATGTATCATGATCTCAAATAAGTCTATTGGTGGAATGATATAAAAAGGAGTGTGGCGGACGTTGTCACCAGGTACCTGAATTGTTAGCAAGTAAATGCCGAACACCAACGGTCTGGTGGGTTGGCACAAAACATAAAGTTCCAATGTGGAAGTGGGAAATGGTTAATATGGAGTTTGTGGTAGGATTACCACGCACTCCATGCAAGTTTGACTCAATTTGGGTGATTGTGGACCGGCTCACGAAATCAGCACATTTCTTGCCAGCTAAATCTACCGACACAACAGAATAGTATGCTCATTTGTACATCAAGGAAATATTCAGGCTGTATGGCACTCCAGTTTCTATGATTTCAGATGGAGGAGCTCAGTTCACAGGAAATGTTTGGAAGACATTTCAGCAAGGTTTGGGTACTCAGGTGAATCTTTGTACAACCTTCCATCCACAGACCGACGGGCAAGCTGAGCGGACTATTCAGACGCTTGGGGACATGTTGCGTGCTTGTGTCCTCGACTTCAAGGGTAGCTAAGATGATCCTTTTCCATTCGTAGAGTTTTCTTATAACAACAACTTTCATGCTAGTATTCATATGGCACCATTTGAGGCATTATATGGTAGGAGATGTAGATCTCCCATTGGGTGGTTCGAAATTGGGAAAGTAGAGTTGATAGGGTCAGACCTTGTACATCAGGCTATGGAAAAAGTTAAGATCATTAAGGAGCGGTTGAAGACTACTCAGAGTCATTAGAAGTCCTATTTGGATGTTCGTCCTAAGGATTTGGAGTTCAAATAAGATGATTGGGTATTCTTGAAAATTTCCCCCATGAAAGGTGTAATGCGATTTGGTAAGAAAGAGAAATTGAGTCCGAGATATGTCGGACCGTACAAAATTATTCAGAGGATTGGTGAGGTGGCGTATAAGCTTGGGCTACCACCTGAGATGTCATTAGTGCACCTGGTATTCCATGTGTCTATGTTGAAGAAGGTAGTTGGAGATCCGTCAGCTATTCTGCCGGTTGAGGGCATTGAGGTTAATGAAGAACTGTCATATTAAAAACTTCCAGTTGCCATTCTTGATAGGCAAGTCCGGAAGTTGAGAAATAAAAGAATTGCCTCCGTGAAAGTGCTATGGCGGAACCAACAGGTTGAAGGGGCTACTTGGGAGGCCGAGAAGGAAATGAAGAAAATGTATCCTTATTTCTTTGAATACCATGTATTTATAAAGTTCTAATTTATGAAAATTCTAAGAGTTACTTTCTATGAATTATGTACCATTTGTATAGTTGACGTTAAGGGTGTTCCTTTCGGGTAATATAATGTGTGTGAGGCCACAGTTGGTGTTGTTATGAGTTATGTTACGTCAGTGGTTTGCGCATATATTTTAAGGATGTGTTTCTGGGGCTCTCTAACAGGTGGATAAGCCTAGTTACAAGGGAAACTCTAGCAAAGTTTTTGGAAATTAAGGGAGTTAGTCAAATTTGCAGTTGATGGTGTGTGGTATGAAAACTGAGTTGCATAAAATGCTAATAGTAAACCTTGACCCTTATTTGAGGACGAATGATCTAAAGTTGGGGTGGATGTAAGGCCCCGTGAAAACTTTCCTAACAATCGGGGTTCCGTGATGCTGGGGTACGCGTAGAGGTTAACAATAGTAGAAATTATTCACGGAGAGCTTCCGAGCCGCAGTTAAGACTTTTTAGATTGAACAGTGCACTGGGATTTGAAGGAAAATGTGTGGCAGAAGTAGGCCTTTCTGCGGCCCATTCTACGACCGCCGAACCACTCCGCGGGCCGCAAAATGGTCGCATAGTGGGGCAGTTTTGGGTCATCTCGATGTCATTTTCGTGGCCCATTATGCGAACGCATAACCATTTTGCGGGCCGTACTCTTGTCGCATATCATGATTTGATATTTTTTTGGAGGGAGGTTCTGCGGTGCATTATGCGACCGCAGAACAGGTCTCCGGGCCGCATAGTGACCGCAGACCCGGTCAGTTCCTTTCTAGTTTTGGTACCCAAATTATGCGGCTGATATGCAGACCGCATAACCATTTTGCGATCTCACATGCGACCGCATATCCTGTTCCGGGGCTTCATTTTTTGGGTTTTTAAGCCCAACAATTCTCCGTTAAAACATAAGCCATAGCTCAGTTTTAGCACATTTATGATATTTTAGAGTGAGAGAGAGAGTTTTTAGAGTGGGGGAGCAACCTTCAACCTATTATCCATCAATTCTTGCTCAATCATTGAGGATTAACAAAGGAAGTCTTCATCCTAAGGGTAAGAATCTATGTCGTAGCTCTCAATTTCGAAATATACAAAAAATGGTATAATTAGAGAGACAATTATTGGGTGTGGGGGTTGTTATCTTGCATGCATGTATTCTTGAAGTATGTGGGAAGGTTGTGAGCTAAAACTGGTAGAGAATGGGTTGGGGAATGATGGAATCTTCAATAAAAAGGGCCTTAAAACACTGATGCACACCTAGTGTTTGATAATATGCTCAAATGAGCTAGAATCATGACCATTTTCCTAATCTTGGTCCAACTTGCTATATTTCTAAAATAGATCGAAGTGCTAAGAATTGTGGAACATTTTAAAGTTTAAAGGAAGCTCAATTGAGGTATGTTGGCTAAACCCCCTTATTCTTAGAATCAAATCCCACGATGTTCATATAATCAGTATAAGTCCTTGACCATTATTGAATTGGCTATTCCCAATGTGTTTGTGTTGAAGGATGTATGTTCAATATTTATTCTAAATGCTTCATCATGTCATCTCGCCATTTGAGGATGTGTTCAAAATGTGGAATATGTGTTACAAATGTTAATACTTCAAGTCAAGATCAAAATATATGTTGTTATGCAAAATTGTATGAAAAGACTCTATGTGCCTATGATTCCTAAATTGCTCAAATGTGAATTTAATGTCTTAAATAGAAAGCCTTATTGTTATTAATAACGATAATGATGTTTGAATGTGGAAAAGGGAACTGGAATTATGAAATACGGCCAAGTGCCAAGAATGACTTTAAAATTTTGGCCACTAGTGCCAATGAATCGAAAGTATATGAGGTTTGATGTAAGATGATTGACTGAAAAAGTTTATGTCTTGGGTAAGACGGCCTAGCCGATCGGGCTGTGATTTGATGCTATGCCGCACACATGGTGGTGCTATGTTGGAAATTATGATGAAATTGTGGTTATGGTTGATGTCTCAAGTGAGGCAACCTAGCCAATCGGGTCATGATCGGACTCCGTGCAAGACTACATTGGTATTGTGAATTGTGGAATATCGGCACTAAGGATCACCCAACCTAATAACATGGAAATTGACTTGAAAACTTATGTGATCCTTAACTTGATGTTTTGATATAATTTGAAGCTCTTATTGAATTCTTGATTGTTGACCCTGTATTATCATTCATTGTATTGAGATGGTGTTTAGCTTTACAAACTAGTGATATTCGACGGTACTAACATCCCTTTTGCCGGGGGCACTACATCTTTAAATGGATGCAGGTGGTTCAATAGCAGGCAGTGATGATCAGCGATAGTGGTACATCCTCTTCCCAGCAGACTTGGTGAGCCCCACTTTATCCGGGGGTCACGTTTTGTATCTTTTGTTCATATTATTATCACGTCTCAAGGTATAGTCGGGGCCTTGTCGCCGGCACTACCATAGACCCTTTGGTAACTTTTAGAGGCTATGTAGACACTATGTGGGTTGTATATGGGTGTTGGGAATGTGAAACAAGTTATGTTGTGTTATGATCACTTATTCCACTAAAGCTATAAGAATATGTGTATTTTGAGACTTAAATGTGGAGTAACTAAGGAAACGATTTAATATTGTACGTATGAACTTCCTACTGTCTAATTAAAGAAATTGTGTCTTGTCTTGATCATGGGTGAGCTGGCTAGAAAGTATCTAACAGGCTTGCTCGATCGGGTGTACTCAGTTGAGTGTCGGTCATGCTTCCCGAGGTTGGGGCGTGACACCAGCGGAATGGCCACAAAATGGCATGTCGATTCCGCGATAGCACAACCATTCCACAACCATTTTGCAATATCAGAGTCAATATATGGCCAGTAGAGTAGCCATAAAATGATTTCAAAAATCGCCAACTTTCTGCTTTACTTTGCGACGGTTGTTGCGGTCCACGAAGTGATTCTGCGGTCGCACAATGGACTGCAAAACAGTTATTCTTTTCAATATTTTACCTCTAACTCTCCAATGCATTGTACAACCCAAATATTCCATATTCCTTAGCGAAATATTTGGGGGCCTTACAATTATAGCCATGTTCCGCTATTTATTGTTCATTCTATGTTCATTTGGGGATATATGACTTGTTAGGGTGGTTTGTTTTATTCCAGGGATGTTTCGGAATAAATTGGGACGCATAGTCCCAAGGCTGGAAGCATAAGTTGAAAAAGTTGACCGTATGTTTGCTTATGAGTAAACAACTCCAAAATGTAGTTTTGATGGTTCCGATAGCTTCGTATGGTGATTTCGAACTCAGGAGTGTGTCTGGATATTGATTTGAGGCACGCAGGTCGTTTTGGCTTGAATTGACAAAAATTTAAAGGTTTGAAATGTTGAAGGTTTGGAAGTTGAGAAGTTTGACCGAGAGTTGACTTTGTTGATACTGGGTTAGACTTTTGTTTTGGGAGTTGAAATTGGTCAGTTGTGTCATTTCTAACTTGATTTGAGGTCAATCAGAGTTGGTTTGGTGTGTTTCGGTATTGGTTTTAGAAGTTGAAAGTTTAATAGTTCACTATGCTTTAATTGGGGTGAGATTCGTGTTTTCGATGTTGTTTAATGTGATTTGAGGCTTCGACTAAGTTCTTGGTGTATTTTAGGACATGTAAGTATGTTTGGATAGGGTCTCGCGGGCCTCAGGTGTGATATAGATCATGTTTAGCTCATTTTGGACTTGTTGGAATGTCACAATCGTTGTATCTATTTTTCTTACACAATACACCTGTTCTAGATTATGTGTTTTTAAAGTGCAATTTTGGGGATTTTGGACTAGGGATTGGAGAGTAAGATTTGGGGATTTGAGGAGGCACCCATACAGTGCTGAGTGATTGTATGTGATGAGTGGGAGTTTACGACAAACAGATTGAGTACTTTGAGAGTGTGAGTACCTGGGATTATCACTGTGATGCATTACATTTGACATGCGTATTTGACATGTAGGCATTGAGATGTAACATTCCTCATGCTAGCGGAAATTGTTGAACTTGAAAGCATGCCTAAATTTATGTACTATGCACAAGCTGAATATGGAAGTTCTATGTGTCATTACTGTCATTATCTTATTATATCTTTGTTGTCATTTATTTGATTCAAACTTTATCTTTCTGAGCTTGCACTGCTTTCAGCCCAAGGTTAGTCCTATTAGTTACTGAGTACATTGAGTCGGTTGTACTCATACTACACTTTGTACTTCTTGTGCAGATCCAGGTACATATGGACAAGGTGGTTTCTAGAGTGGTGATAGTACATGTTTGGAGACCTTGAGGTAGTTGCAATGACGCCCACCGACCCCGACTCTCCTTCTTCTCATTTTATTTCAGTATTGTTCTATTTTCTCACACTATTGTACTAGAGCTTTAGACTATGTTGACATTAGTAGCTCATGCACTCAGTGACTCCAGGATTTTAGGATTTGTTGTAGTTGAGTTGCAGTCGTTTTTGTCAGTTATTTATGAAACTTTCCACTTTTGAACTTATTAAACTATGTTTTTAACTCAATGCGTAGTTGTTATGTGATTATCGTCTTACCTACTAATGTGTTAGGCACCATCACGACAGGTTGGGATTTTTTGGTCATCACAAGTTCGTATTAGAGCACTAGGTTACTTAGGTCTCATGTGTCATGAACATGTTTAATAGATTCTTCCAGATCGGTACAGAGGCGTCTATACTTATCTTCTAGAGGCTATCGAACTATTAGGAAACTTCACTTTCTTTTATTCTTGTCGTGTAGATTTATTGATTCCGAAAACTAAACTTTTATTATTCTATTCTCTCACAGATGGTGAGTACACATGCAACCAGATCGGGCGGACGACCACCAATACCACCAGCTAGGGTCGTGAGAGATTGGGGCCATGATAGAGGCCTAGGTGAGGTTTGTAGTTGTGCCCATTTTGATTCTAGACCTTTAGGATGATTTGGCATGATATTGATTGTTCCGACCGTACCAGCCACTTCTCAGGCCGGGGGTTGTGCTCAGACTCCCGCTGCCCGTACTCCCGAGCAGTTCATGGATTCCAAACACTGGGGGTACTAGCAGCCCAGCCGGTTACAGCTACTGAGGACTAGGTTGGCCCACCTATGAGTGATGAGGAATAGAACAGATTATAGTGGTTTAGGAGGCTTAAGCCTCCAAAGTTCAGTTGGACCAAGTCAGAGGATGCTCGGGATTTTATAGATCGGTGTCAGTGGATCCTTCGCACGGTAGGTATTTTGGAGGCCACTGGAGTTTGATTCACTACTTTTCAGCTAACGGGGGAAACCTATAGATAGTGGGAGACCTGTGGGTTGATCAGCCCAGCTGGTGCTGCACCACTTACGTTGCATGAGTTCTTAGTTCTCTTCTTATAGAAGTTTTTGAACAAACTCACAAAGAGGCGTTGCGTAGGAAGTTTGAACAGCCACACCAAAATGGTGTGTCAGTGACCTAGTATAAGATGAGATTTTCAGGAGGTTCATTGATGGCCTCAACTATGGACTGCGCTTTGTCATGACTTGGGAGACTACGTCAGGTGTGAGGTTTGACGATGTGGTTGATACTGCTAGATGCCTAGAGCAGGTTCGTATTCAGGAGCCTGAGGAGAGAGAGGCCAAAAGGCCTGTTGGTTCGGGTGGTTTCAGCAGTGCCTCATCTGTAGGTTAGTCCCCACAACAATAGGGGTTGTCCTTATAAGCCTGTTGAGAGGGCTCGTCCGGTTTATCGTGGTGCATCAGCTAGCCATGGTTCATACGGTGCTCATCCGAGTCAGTAATCTTCCAGTTCCCTCTCACCTTAGAGTTCATCCCGTGCTCCATCAGTTAAGGGTTCATCTGTACTAGGTCTTTATAGTAGTTATTCTGGTTCTCCGCCTCCGATTCAGTCCCTACCGACATTGACCGATCGAAGTTGCTTTGAGTGTGGAGAGCTTGGACATATGAGGAGGTATTATCCCCATTTTTTGGGAGGTCCAATTCAATTGAGGGGCCAGTCTATGACTTCCACACCAGTTACTTCACCACCTGCTCAGCCAGCTCGTGGTGGGGTTCAGGCAGCTAGATGTCTCCCTTGAGGGGGAGGCCGATCAGGTGGTGGTCAAGTTGGATGTTATGCTTTTTCCACTAGGTCAGAGGCTGTTTCTTCAGACGCAATGATCACAGGTATTATTGTAGTGTGCCACAAGGATGATTCAATATTATTTGCCTCTGGTGCCATTTATTCATATGTATCATCATATTTTGCTCGTTATTTTGATATGCCACGTGATTTTCAAGTTTCACATATTTACGTGTCTAATGGGGTGGGTGATTATATTGTTGTGGACCGTGTATATCGGTCATATATGATGAGTGTTGGGGGATTGGAAACGAGATTTGATATCTTGCTGCTTAGTATGGTTAATTTTGACGTGATTCTAGGCATGGATTGGCTGTCACCATGTAATTCTTTTATGGATTGTCACACTAAGACCATTATGCTGGCGATGCCAGGATCGCCTAGGATTGAGTGGAGAGTCGATGCCAGGATCGTCTCTATATTGCATGGCACCAGCAGAGTTGAAGGTATTGGAAGAGCAACTTCAGGAGCTTCTTGATAAGGGGTTCATTAAGCCTAGTGTTTCACCATAGGGTGCACCAGTTCTGCTTATGAAGAAGAAGGATGGTACTATGCAGATGTGCATTAATTATAGGCAGTTGAACAAAGTTACAATTAAGAACAAGTATTCTTTGCCGTGTATTGATGACTTATTTAATCATCTTCAGGGATGTAAAGTGTTCTCTAAGATTGATTTGAGGTCTAGGTATCACCAGTTGAAGATTCGGTACTTTGATACTCTAAAGACGGTATTTAGGACTCGATATGGTCACAACGAGTTCCATGTGATGTCTTTTGGTCTAATAACTGATCCAGCAGCATTCATGCATCTGATGCACAGTCTATTCTGGCAATATCTTGATTTGTTTGTCATAGTATTCATTGATGATATACTGGTGTACTCTCGTAACCAAGAGGAGCATGGAAAACATCTGAGGATTGTACTACAGATATTGAGAGAGAAGAAGCTTTATGCTAAATTCTTCGATTGTGAGTTTTGGCTGGGTTCTATAGCGTTCTTGGGGAATGTGGTGTCCAGTGAGGTGATCAAGGCAGATCAAAAGTAGATTGAGGCAATCCAGAGTTGGCCCAGACCATCTTAAGCTATTAAAATTCAGAGTTTTCCTGCCTTAGCCGAATATTATCACCGCTTTGTGGAGGTTTCTCGTCCATTGCTGCGCCTTTGACTATGTTGACCCAGAAAGGTGCCCCATTAAGGTGGTCTGATGAGTATGAGGAGAGCTTTTCAGAAGCTCAAAACTGCCTTGACCACAACTCCAGTTCTATTTTTGACGTTAGTATTTGGTTCATATATAGTGTATTGTGATGCTTCTCAAATTGGTATTAGGTGTGTCTAGATGAAGGAGGGTAGAGTAATTGCTTATGCTTCATGCCAATTGAAGCCCTATGAGAAGAACCACCTCGTTGATGATTTAGAGTTTGCAGCCATTGTCCATGCATTGAAGATTTGGAGGCATTATCTCTACGGTGTGTCTTGTGAGGTACTTACAGATCATCGGAGTTTACATCACTTGTTCAAGCGAAAGGATCCAAACTTGATGTAGTGAAGATTATTGGAGCTATTAAAAGACTATGATATTACCATTTTGTATCATCTCGGGAAGGCCAAAGTGGTGGATGATGCCTTGAGTAGAATGGCAATGAGTCTGGGTAGCCTTGCATATATTCTTGTTGGTGATAGACTACTTGTATCAGTAAATTAGGTCTTTGCCAATAAGTTCGTGAGGTTAGATGTTTCGGAGCCTAGGCGAGTTCTAGCATGCATGGTTTCTCGTTCTTCTTTATATGATCACATCAGAAAGATTCAGTATGACGACCCCCATTTGCTTGTCCTTGTAGACACGGTTCAGCACGGTGATGCCAAGGAGGTTTCTACTGGAGATGATGGGGTGTTGCGGATGTAGGGTCTGATTTATGTGCCCAATGTGGATATGTTACGTGAGTTAATTCTTTAAGAGGCCCACATGTCGTGGTATTCCATCCATCCGGGTGCCACGAAGATGTATCAAGACTTGGGGCAAAATTATTGGTGGAGAATGAAGAAAGATATAGTGGAGTTTGTAGCTTGGCGCTTGAACCTTTAGCAGGTGATGTACGAGCATTAAATGCCTGGTGGTTTGCTTCGAAGGCTTGAGATTGTTGGGCTCCCACAGACCTTGACGAAATTCGATGCTACTTGGATGATTATGGACCGTTTGACTGAGTCTACACATTTCATTTCGGTGGTGACTACCTATTCTTCTGAGTTGTTGGCTGAGATCTGTATCCGCGAGATTGTTCTTCTTCATGGTGTGCCAATGTCCATTATTTTTTATATAGGCACGTAGTTCACATTGCAGTTTTGGAGAGCAGTGCAGTGAGAGTTAGGCACACGAGTTGAGTTGAGTACAACATTCCACCCTCAGACGAACGGAGAGTCTGAGCATACCATTTAGATATTGGAAGGTACGCTATGCTCTTGTGTTATGGGTTTCGGGGGTTGTTTGGATCAGTTTCTACTTTTTGCAGAGTTTTCCTACAACAATAGCTACCAATTGAGTATTTAGATGGCTCTTTATGAGGCCTTATATGGGATGAAGTGTCGATCTCCAGTTGGGTTGTTTGAGCCGGGAGAGGCTAGGTTGTTAGGCATGGATCTCATTAAGGATTACTTGGAAATGGTCAAGTATGGAAGAGGTACACTAATCGCAAGGTTCGTGATGTTGCCTATATGGTGGGAGAGAAGGTATTACTCAGTTTTTAACCGATGAATGGGTGTTATGATGATAGGGAAGAAGGGCAAGTTGAGGCCTCANTACACTAATCGCAAGGTTCGTGATGTTGCCTATATGGTGGGAGAGAAGGTATTACTCAGTTTCTAACCCATGAAGGGTGTTATGATGATAGGGAAGAAGGGAAAGTTGAGGCCTTGGCATATTGGCCTTTTTGAGGTTCTTGAAAGGATTGGGAAGGTGGCCTACAAGCTTGAATTGATGCCTAGTCTATCGATTATTCACCCAGTATTTTATGTTTTCATGCTCCGTAAGTATTACGGTGATCCCTCTCATGTTTTGGACTTCAGAATTGTTCAGTTAGATCGAGATTTGGCTTATGATGTGGAGCTGATGAACATTTTTGGATCAGTAGGTTTAAAAGTTGAGATCAAAGAATATAGCTTCAGTAAACGTATAGTGGAGAAGTCAGCAAGTCAAGGAGGCTACTTGGGATACCGAACAGGAGATGCGGAGCATCTATCCACTCATATTTGAGACCCGATGTAAGATTCTAGACCCGTTTGAGGACGAAAGTTTGTTTAAGAAGGGGGAGTGTAACGACCCGGTTGGTCGTTTTAAGTATTGTAGCCCGTTCCCCCATTTATTGCTTATTCTATGTTCATTTGTGGTTATGTGACTTGCTAGGGTGGTTGGTTTGGTTCTAGGGATCTTTCAGAATGAATTAGGACACATTGTTCCAAGGTTAGAAGCTAAAGTTAAAAGACTTGGCTGGATGTTGACTTATGAGTAAACGACTTCAAAATGGAGTTTTGATGGTTCTGACAACTTCATATGGTGATTTTGGACTAAGGAGTATGTCTGGATATTGATTTGGAGGACCCTAGGTCTTTTTGGCTTGAATTGGTGAAAGTTAGAAAGTTGAAGGTTTGGAAAGTTGAGAAATTTGATCAAGAGTTGACATTGTTCATACCAGGCTCGGGTTTAGGACTCAGGCATTAGAATAGGTCAGTTGTGTCTTTTCTGACTTGTGTGCAAAATTAGAGGTCAATCGGAGTTGGTTTGGTGTGTTTCAGCATTGGTTTTAGAAGTTAGAAGTTTAATAGTTCATTAGGCTTGAATTGGGGTGAGATTCGTATTTTCGATGTTGTCTGATGTGATTTGAGGCATCAACTAAGTTCGTGCCATAATTTAGGACCGTTGGTATGTTTCAATGGGGTCTCGGGGGCTTCGGGTGTGATTTGGATCATCTTCGGCTCATTTTTGACTTGTTGGACTACTGTAATTGTTGTATCCGGTTTCCTTATACGCGTTCACGAAGGAGGGATCGCAATCGTAAAGAGTATTTGAGTGACTGGTGAAAATTGTACTTCATGTTTAGGAGAACTGGGACGTGTTCGCAAAGGTTCTGGGAGTTGGGCATTGCGAACACATGTAGAAGGTAGCATTCGCGAAGAAGGGAGGTAAGGCCTACGGCAGTAGATGATTTGTTTATCGCGATCGAGTGGTCAGGTCCGTGATCATGAAGATACGTTTCCTTAGTCATCGCATTCATAAATAGGATGTCACGTTCGCGTAAAAGGGATTTGGCAGCTAAGTATATTTGTGCTTCGCGGATGCGAGGCAATTTCGCATTCGCAAAGAAGAGCAACTAGGCATACTATTTAAAATCCCAAATCGTGGGTTAGAGTATTATTTTATATTTTGACTTGTGTAGCTCGTCTAGGGGCGATTGTTTTGAAGGATTTCACTACAAATCAAGTAGTAAGAAACTTTTGATCACTGTTGTCCAATTATATTGAATACCCATTGATTTCTACACCTATATTATGTGTTTTAAATGTGAAATTTGGGGGGTTTTGGACTGGAGAGTATGATTTGGGGATTTGAGGGTCGATTTGTGGTTGGAATTGGATGATTTTAGTATGGTTGGACTCGTTATTGAATGGGTGTTCTGATTTTGTGTATTTTATCAGGTTCGAGGTGTGTGCTAGGGGTTGACTTTCTTGTGTTGACTTTTTTAATTTGGTTAACGAATCAAGCTTTATCTTATGGAATCGATTCCTATAGCTTGTATGGATTATATATAGTTGTTTGTGGCTAGATGCAGTCGTTCAGAGGATGATTCATAGGGTAAGGGTTTGTTGGAGTATTGAGGTAAGTAACACTTCTAAACTTGGTACCGACTGTATGAATCCCTGGAATACGTGTTATATGGTTGATGTTGGGGTGACACACATGCTAGGTGACGAGTGTGTGGGCGTGCATTATGCTAATTATGATCTAATGTTGGGACCCGATGAGGTCATTTCTGTTGTTGAGTTATTGTCTTAAGTTGCAATTATGTACTCAGTCATATTTACTCATTTGCCTATCATATCTCAGTCTCTCCCATCATTTACGGTTACATCATGGTATCATAATTTGGGCTGAGTGGTATGAGATTTGTGAGCCCATGAGACTAGAAAGATTGATGACTGGGTTGGGCCCTGAGGGCCGGATAGTTAGTGATATTGTTGATCGTGTTGCATGCTGCAGCAGGCCATATTGGCTTTATATCTATTACTATTAATATTATTGATCTGGTTGCACGTCGCAACAGGCCTTATTGGCTTATTTATTATTATGGAACGAGTTGCACGTCGCAGTAGGCCCTATTGGCTTATTTATTATTATGGATCAAGTTGCACGCCGCATCAGGCCTTATAGGCTTTATATTAGTGCTTGGGTAGGATCCGCCCCTCCGGAGTCTGACATGCTTGCACTGAGCACAGGCACCATACAGTGCTATGTGATTGTGTATGATGAGTGGGAGTTTGAGACAGATTGAGTACTCTGCGAGTTTGAGTACCTAGGATTATCACTGCGAACCTTTTATTTGACCTGTATTTTTGACATGTAGGCATAGAGATGTAACATTTCTCTTGCTAGCGGTACATGGCATATTTTATCAGTGTTGAGCTTACATTGTTGAACTTGAAGACATGCCTAAATTTTTGTACTGTATACAAGCTGAATATGGAAGTTCTATATCTTTTTGAGCTTGTCACTACTTTCAGGTGGGATTCGGGTCATGACAAGTTTGTTTGAGCCTTTGTCTTCCTATTTTCTCACAGATGGTGAGGACACAAGCTTTAGATAATGATGATGCTACCTCAGGTTCGGTGTTGCTAGAGACTAAAGGGCAGAGGTAGAGGCGAGCACATGCCGTAGCGAGGGGCCCTTCTAGGGCCGCAATTTTGGAGCCACCAATAGCTCTGGCTAGAGATCAGACACACGAGGCCCTTGTTTCTACCCTGGACTCCAGGAGACCTTGGCATACTGAGAATGTTTGGGACTTTAGCTCAGGCGAGGTTGATCTCGATTGCACCAGCTACGTTACAGGCTAGGGGAGGTGTCCAACATCTCGGTACACATACTCTAGAGCAGTAGTCTCATGTTGATCATGCTCTAGGTGCTATACCGGTGCAGCCCGTGATTGTGGTTCAGCTCGAGGTCGGGCCTGTTGTGTCGGTTGAGGAGCAAAAGAGGTTAGAGAGATTCTAGATATAATGACCTGACCAGACATGTTTTAGTAATTTAGCCCCGTTTCCCCTGTTACATGATGTAATTATATGTATTTGTAGTTCCATGAATTTCCTAGGTGGGTTGGTTTGGTTTCGGAGGAGTTTAGGAGTGAATTGGGACACTTAGTCCCAAGGGTAGAAGCTTAACTTGAAAAAGTTTACTGAAGTTTGACTTTTGTGTAAACGACCCCAGAATGCTGTTTGGATGGTTCCAATAGCTTTACATGTTGAATTTAGACTTAGGCCTATGTCCGGATATGTATTTGGAGGTCAGTAGGTTGATTTGGTGCTGCTTGGTGAAAGTTGGAAGTTGAAGGTTTGAAAGGTCGGTATGTTTGACCCGAAGTTGACCGGAAGGGGCATTTATGTCAGGCATCCGTATAGTGCTGAGTGTTGTGTGTGATGGTGAGTGGCAATGTACCAGGCACTGCGAGTGTGCTAAGTGTAGTTATTCTTGATGGTTCCACTGTGATGTTATTGAACTGACATGTACATATGACATGTATGCAAAAAGACATTCTTTCCTCATGCTAGTTGGTAAATGATATGGTTATCCGTGTTGGGCTTTAACTATAATACTTGGAACCATGTCTAAATTTTTGTAATGTGAACGAGTTGAACATGATATCATTGAGTTGTTCACTTAAATTGTTTCCTTTATATCCTGGGTTGTTACTGATTATTGATATTGGTCATTGACTATTTTTGTTATTGCTTTCAGCCCAAGGTTGTGTTTGTTACTTACTGAGTATGTAGGGTCGGTTGTACTCGTACTACACTCTGCACTTTATGTGTAGAACTAGGTGCTTCCGGATGCTTTGATTGCTAGAGTTGCATTGGTATCAGTTGTGGAGACTACGAGGTAGCTGCTATATTGTTCACACACCTTGGCGTTGTCTTTCATTTATGTTTGTTATTAATGTTCTATTGTTCAGACGGTTGTATTAAGAATTTAGTATTTTATTTTGATAATCAGTAGTGCTAATGTACTCGTTGACACCATATCGTTGGATTGGTTGTAGTTGGGTTATCATTTGGGTTTTCTCAGATAATTCATGACATTTTCGTTGTTAAGACTATCTATTATGTATATTAAAGACGTTGTTATTGTATAGTTGTTGGCTTGACTAGCAAGTAGTGTTAGGCATCGTCGCAGCTCCGATGGGAGTTTGCATCGTGACAAGTTGGTATCGAGCACTAGGTTGCCTAGATCTCACGAACTATGAGCAAGTTTAGTAGAGTCTTGCTGATCGCTACGGAGACGTCTGTACTTATCTACGAGAGGCTACCTAATTATGAGGAAACTTTACATTCTTGCATTCTTGTTGTGCAGATTTGTTAATTCTTAAGTTTGAACCTATACTCTTTTATTTTCTCACAGATAGTGAGGACACGATCTGGGCCGCGAGAGGCTGGGATCAAAGTATAGGCCGAATTAGGACTCACACTGCAGCTAGAGCAGTGCCTGTGGAGCCACCAGTTGCTCCAGTGGAGGGGCAGGTTCTAGATATTGACGAGCCAATGGGATCAGTGCAGGCACAGGCAATGCCCATTACGATACGTGGTCTTCAGGATACTTAGGCTCAGATCTTGAGTGTGTACACAAGCTTGGCTCAGGCAGGTATGAAACCAGTTGCACCAGCTACCTCAAAGGCCGGGGAAGGAGCCCAAACGCTCGCCGCCCGTACATCGGAGTAGCTAGCTCAGGGTTATCAGACACTAGGGGTGTTACCAGTTTACCCAGTTGTCCTTGCTGTAGCCGAGGTTGGTCCACCTATGTCCGATAAGGAGCAGAAGGGATTAGAGAGGTACAATGGGTATCGTGGCTGCTATCAGAGCTGCATTTACTACTTTTCAACTGACAGGGGCAGCGTACAGATGGTGGCATACCTATGAGTTAGGCAAGCCAGCGGACACAACACCACTTTTATGGCATGAGTTCTCAGTTCTATTCATAGGGAATTTTGTTCCACGGACTCACAAAGAGGAGCTGCTTAGGGACTTTGAGAAGCTACGCTAGGGAGATATGACTTTGACTTAATAAGAGATGAGATTCGTAGATTTGGCACGTCATGTATTATGGTTTGTCTCCACTGAGAGGGAGAGGATCAGGAGGTTGATTGATGGACTCAACTATGGTCTACTTTATAGTTTGGCTTGAGAGGCCGAGACAGATGCAAGGTTTGAGTAGGTGGATGAGATCGTTAGGCACTTTGTCACGCCCCGAACCTAGGCCTGAGCGTAACACGACAATTGGTGCCTAACTACATGTGACCGACCGAACCAACTGGATGGCTTATTCAACAGGTGATTTCATAACATATTGAATGCGAAAGATAAACTAACACATGCTGATATACTGGAACTCTGAATTATATAAATCAAAGTGTGGAAACACTAATATATGTCTGAACATATTTGTACTCAAAAGTATTTAACATGAAAAAGTGGGGACTCTATCTAACTGTTACTCTGGTCTATGAAGCCTCTTATGATGTACTGAAAACACTGACTATCTGAAAATACTGAAGTTTGTAAGGTAATGATAATGGCCCGAAAGAACTGGGGATCACCAAATAGCTGGTACGAGAATCCTAGTTATCTGAATCATCAACTTGTAAATCATTACCTGCATCGTGAGATGCACTCCCCGAGAAAAAAGGAAAGAAACTTTTGATAATTTATAATTGAAATGATAACTTTTGAAACTAATGGTGAAATGATAATTGATAACTAATAACTAAAATGATAATTGATAACTGATAACTGATAACTGAACCAATAACTGATAACTGATAACTGAAATGTTAACTGATAACTGAACGGAACAAAGGAAGTAAGGATATGAATACTCCCTCTTCTGAATGATGAACAACCTGTTTATCTGAATATTAAACTGCGGCCTCATGACCAATATATATATACACATATTGGGGTCTCGGGGCCAAGTATACATATACAAAGCTGCGGCCTCAAGCCCAAAAATGTATAAAGCATAAACGGCCTCAGGCCCAAAGATGCATAAAGCATTAACTGCGACCTCAGGCCCAAATACAGGTGTTCAACATTCAGGGATTTAATATCAGGAACTGAGATTCATACTACAATACATGATACTAAAATACTGAATCACACTGAGGTAGATAATACTGAAATTTAAATAGGACTAGAGTGAGACAGGTATCCTTGAACTGATTATGAACATTGAAACTTCAACTGTTTATGACATGCTGAGTAAGCTATACCAAGACTCGGGGACATCAAACCCATGTCTATATTGAATACGCATTGAGTTCACAACATTCGGAATTAAAGTCATGAACGAGTTATGAAGCTAGAGAATAGAAGTTCTGCAACTATTCGAGGAACTAGGCTTAATTATATTTCTGAGGCAATTAGTAATGTCGTAAAGAAAACGTATTCTAGGGAGAATTATTAACATTCGCAAACATAGAGAGTTAGCCTCACATACCTTGACGTTGGCCCTTTTACGCATATCACAATGTTCGTCGCCTCCTTCAACGATAATCCATGCCAATACATAAATAGAGATGAACCAATATTAGCACTAATTCTCCTGTTTTAGTCATTAGGAATTCTATCAAACACCCTTTGGGCGTAAAGCCTCATACCCCTTAGTAATTGGTCTTTTCTTTACCACGTTCTCATTCTACTACTTCTAGGTTATCCTACAGTCCCAAATAGATGTAACTAACACTATTTATCATCACCCAAATGTTTACCACAATCATAAGTCAACAATCCAAAAGCCTAGCATAGTTCGTATGGTTCTCTTTATCAAACCCATTTACTATTCTCTTAAAACTTCCCAATTCATAGCTATAAATGATTCGGGAGCAGAAGCATTACCCTTTTGAAGTTCAATCCTCTTGAATTCTTGTTCTACGGTTTCCTTTCTCAACAATGGTATTTAGATCAAATATCTTGGATGATAAAGGGGCCTTGGGGAAGTTAGGTTGTTGAGACCTTCCCTATCAAAAATATGTTTTCGTGTTTGGGGTATGGGGGAACGAGGTATGATTTTTAAATAAGTGTACACACCCCAAAATTAAGGAGGAAAATAAAAATAGCTCGGGTGAACCTCGCCGGCGCGAGGCTTCGTCAGGGGCCAAAATAACTGTGCAAGGCACCACCAGAGGCACCAAAATTACAGTGCCTTGCACTGTCTGGGGCGCTGAGGATGATGCCGTGGACAGTGCCTTCCACTGTCTGTGGCACCGAGTTTTTATGGCCTTGCACTCTATATGGCCGTGAGTTTTCATGGCCTTGCACTGACTAAGTCTATAAGATGTACCTCCCATAAACTTAGTCGATTCTATTGAATTTTATACACCTCACTATCGGTCTTGATTTTAAAACAATTGTTTCTACCCATACTTATCCCGATATGACTTCACATGTCTAAAAGGTCACATTATCATTTAATGCATCCACAATTAATCCGAATTTATGGGGTGTTACATTATCTCCCCCCTGGGATCATTCATCCTCAAATGATTGTCCTGATTATAACTACGACTCCCTCTAGACCTTAAATGGGACTGATGGAAACACGGGGGCATTGTACTGTCATGAAAGCATCCATACTAAACTAAATGGATACATGATTACTGATGTGTTGAGATACTTAACAGAATAGATACTTATTTGAATGGTTGCTGAACTGACTTAACACTGAGCTGACTGGATACTGAATGACATGGAGATTATAATATAAGTTCTGAATGAAAGGATAGCTACCTTAGATATTTCTCCAAAACACGTACCAACTAACAAATCATAACGCTAGCTTCATAGGGAACCATAATGCGCAAAACATGAAACATATACATGAATACTTGTCCGTTATGGATACGCGAATTTTGGACTAATGTGGATATATGAATACTGATCTGGCACGAATATTTGAGTATTGCACTGACGTGAATATCTGATCACTAAAGTGACATCAGTATCTGAGTATTAAGCTGACATGAATATCTTAGTACTGGACTGACATGAGTATCTGAGTATTGAACTGGCATGAGTGTTCGAACATGAGATCTAAATACTAGAAACTTGAATGTTATAACATGACACGTGAAATACTGGGTGTACATCTGCCAATTCTGGTGGTAACTCTAACTCATAAGCTACTTGCCCGACCCTTCGTAGGATCCTATACAACCCGATGTGTCTGGGACTGAGCTTTCCTTGTTTCCCGAATCTTATAACACCTTTCATAGGTGAAACTTTTAGAAACACCTTATCGTCAACTTAAAACTTTAGGTCTCTATGCTACACGTCCAAATAGGACCTTTGCCGACTCTTAGCTATCTTAAAATGCTCTTGAATCAACTTGACTTTCTACATAGACTGATTGACCAAATCTGGTCCCAATAACTGTGCTTCGTCAATTTCGAACCAACCAATTGGCGATCAACACCTTCGCCCTTACAAATCATGATTTGCAAATAAGCGAGATAATCCTATTATGAGGTCCATATTTACCATCTTCACTAAATGATATGTATATTCTATGGTAAAATGCTAGGAGTTGTGCTTCTTGACTTTCACTTCCTGACAATTTGGACACTTAGCCACAAAGTCTGTGACGTTGTTTTTCATGTCGTTCCACCAATAAGATCTCTTTAAGATCATGATACATATTTGGGAAACCTAGGTGGATAGAATACCTGGAATTATGGGCTTCTAACATGTTCCTCCCTCGCTAAGTCCATCTATGGTTTGAACACACAATCTATCTCGGTACCTCAAGGTAGCATCATCTCCCCCTTGTTCAAAGTCATCGTCTAATGCATGTGATTTCCCTCATTCAACTACAACAAGTAGGGATCACCAAACCATTTCGCCTTCACTTCGGCTACTAAGGAGGAGTAGGTCCTGTTTTGGACAACAACTCCACTATCTTTGGTGTCCGAAAGCCGAATTCCGACTTTGGAAAAGCAGTGAATGTCTTTCACCAGAGTTCTCTTGTCTGCCTCAATCATGAGCTATACTATCCATGCTTGATTATCTTTTTGAGGTACTTCCTGAAAACACTTATAGTATTGTTGTGAGCTAAGTCTCTGACCATTACTCAATTATAGAGTCTCGTGCAATGGTACTACCTTCGTGACACTTAAGTGGGCAAGATTTTATAGTTTTTATATCCCAAGCTCACTATCTGGGTTTCAAATCTCCAACTGTACTTACTGACGATTTTCAAATCTCCTCCTTAGACTAAAGGTCTTATACTTGCGGATGTTTCTCTTTTGTTGTGAACAAAATAACTTTCCCTATCTTCTGCAATTCTTTGCACTTTACGTCAATGACGACTCATCTTCTGAATTACTTCTGATAAATCTTTCTTACTAGGAGAAACTAAATTATTTGCATAAACGGAAAGCTGTTGTATTTACAACTACCATACACAATCGTAAATGATTTAACTCTGCTCACATTGTCAATCCTGGGGGGACCCTTTTTTCGATAATTCTTAAAGGTTATTCTTCTATAGTTTACTCTGTTACTACTATCTGATTTTTCCCCACTGTCACTGTACTTCAAGTTTAAGTTAAACTCTTCGGATTCTAACACGCCTTTAGTGTTTAAAACTGTTACCCATTCACTAGTGTTAACCTAACTAAGTAAATCAAATCGCACCTCTAATAGCTCTGTTGGAATTGCTAATTCATTGTATCTGCTCAAGATACTTACTATTGTTTTAATAACCACCAGCTAGAATCATGTTTTCTTGTTCTTCTTTGAATAACTGAAGTGAAACATAAGGTTATTCCTTACTTTCCTTACCACTCGACCTTATTCTACGTTCACATACTATCCCTTTTTAAAAAAAACACTATGTCCACAGATCACACTTAGAGAAATTTCATCTCTCTTAAACGAAAATGGAATATCTAACCCCAAGCTTTCTATACACATAAAAAATCATACCAGACATTAAACATTTGTGGTAAATACTTAGTCACATAACCTAAGAGAGTACTGTCATATCTTTTATTTCACAATAATAGATGCTTCTTATAGTAACTTACTAACATGGTACTTTCTAGTTCTAATATGAATAAATCTGAACAACTTAAATCATTCCCTAAAATTCAATATTGGCAGCTCTTGGTTCTCATTTCGTACATCATATTTTATAGTCTAATGCATGAGTCTTACGTAAAACACATACTTGGTAATAACAAATGTTTCTGACTCCTATTTATTTTGCCCTTAGGCTCTAGTATTTTCTAAAACTTTATTGATCAATTCTATGTCCGTTGCGATTAATTTCTTAACCCGTTACACTATGCGCTCTGACATATGAACTATCATTCTCCAACATGTGGCTCTATTTCCAAGAATTAAATGAAGTTGTTCTGGGAGGTAAAACACATACGAATACATTACCATGCACAAACATATCGGTCAGAATATACCATCATCTAATAAATCACTTTCTGCACCATCTAGTGAGTCTTGGGTCTTAATCTAGACCTAAAACATTCAAAACTTTTGCTATAATCACTGTCACCAAAATTTGGATATACTGAAAATTGGACATCTAGTAACTGAATAACTGATAATGGGCATACTGAATAACCATAAACCTACTAACTGAAAGACTGTATAATTGGTAACTACGGTTAATTGATAACCATAAACATGATAACTGATTTTGTACCTTTAGATAAAGTCACGCTCTAATATGTACTACTATCCATTGCATCCCACTTTCAACAATCTCTGAAGGACTTGGGTTTTCCCTGCACGTCACTTATGCATTCGGTATGTCTTGAATTTAATAGGAAGAGAAGGTTACCCATTGCTCTAAGTTTCATGGCACGATTTAGAGTAGAATGAAATGAGATAATCCTAAATGTCTTGGTAGTTAACCATTTATATGTGCGACCGACAAACACATATAAAGGAAACTCCACTGGAAATATCTTCATAGACTCTCTATGATACTCGAATCTAGTGCTCTAATACCAAGCTTTGTCATGCCCCAAATTTGGGTCTAGACGTAATACGACACTCGGTGCCTGACTACATGTGACCAAGAAAACAAACTGGCTGGCTGAATCAATATGTGATATCATAACACTGAATACGGAAGATAAACTAACACATGCTGATATACTGAAACTCTGAATGATATAAATCAAATTGTGGAAACACTAATACAAGTCTAAACATATTTGTAGTCAACATTACTTAACATGAAAAACGTGAGACTCTGTCTAACTGTTACTCTAGCCTATGAAGCCTCTAATGAAGTACTGAAAACATTGAGTGTCTAAAATTACTAAAGACTATAAGGTAATCATAATGCCCCGAAAGAACTGGGGATCACCAAATAGCTGGTAAGAGAATCCTAGCACTCTGAATCATTAACCTGTAAATTATTACCTGCATCGGGAGATGCAAGTCTCGGGCAAAAGGGACGTTAGTACTTTTGAATTGCACTGGTATGTAAAGCAACTGAAAGAAAGAATTATAAATGCTGAAACTGAAACTAAGTTGATAATTGAGAATTAATAATTAATAAATTTAAACTGAAGCTGAAATAATAACTGATAACTAATAACTTAAATTATAACTGATAACTGATAGCTGATAACTGAAATAATAATTGATAACAGATAACTGAAATGATAACTGATAACTGAACTGAACAAAGGAAGTAACGATATGAATACTCCCTCTTCTGAATGATGAACATCCTATTTATCTAAATATTAAACTGCGGCCTCAGGCCCAATATATATATGCACAAACTGCGGCCTCAGGCCCAAACATTCATAAGCATAAACTGCGGCCTCAGGCCCAAAGATGCATAAAGCATTAACTACGGCCACAGGCCCAAATACAATCCCAAATAGATATAACTAATACCAATTCTCATCACCTAAATGTTTACAACAATCTTAAGTCAACAATCCAAAAGCATACCATAGTTCATATGGTTCTCTTTATCAAACCCATTTACTATTCTCTCATAACTCATAAATTCATAGCTATAGCGTTTCCTTTCTCAACTATGGTGTTTCGATCGCATATCTTGGAGGATGGAGAGACCTTGAAAAAGTTAGGTTCTTGAGAGCTTTCCTTTCTAGAGTAGGTTTTCATGTTTGTAGTGTGGGGGAACGAGGTAAGGATTTTAAATAAGTGAACACGTCCTAAAATTGAGTAGGAAAATAAAAATAGCTCAGTTAAACCTCGCCTGCGCGAGGCATTATCAGGGGTGCCGAAATAACTGTGCAAGGCGCCATTAGAGGCGCCAAAATTACAGTGCCTTGCACTGTCTAGGGCGTTGAGGATGATGCCCTGGACAGTGCCTTGCACTGTCTGTGGCACTGAGTTTTTATGGCCTTGCATTGTCTATGGCCATGAGTTTTCATGACCTTGCACTGACTAGGCTATAATACGTACATCCCATAAATTTAGTCAATTCTATTTAATTTTATAGACCTCACTCTTGCTCTTGGTCTTAAAACAATTGTTTCCACCCATACTCATCCCGATAGGACTTCACATGTCTAGAAGGTCACATTAATACTCATTTCATACATCTACAACTAATCC